>JBBIGC010000036.1:12701657-12727575 GCA_037576955.1 Lepidarchus adonis
TGTGACGGGAGAGTCCCCCCCCTTCCCCCCCCGTCCCCCCCCCCCCCAGCAAAATGTCTCTGAGAAGACTCTGGAAACAACAGCTTCATTATCAGGGATGGTCATATGATCATGTACGTCTTACCACGCTTTGACTCACAGCAGTATATGAACAAGATGACAAAAATACTCTGCCCAGTTTTGCTAGTTTGTCTAGGCTCAAATGTTACAAACAACATCTTTGGGTAAAAGCTAAAAATATCATGGAGAACAGTTAATTACAGCCAGAGCCCATTTGAAAGGCCAAATCCACATAAGGGGCAATTCAGACAGACACGCATGGTTCAGGAGTATAATATGGTTTTCTTTGCACTTTTCAGTGTTTGACGTGGTTTCGAATTACACTGATCCAGAAGGAATGGCAGATGCCCTTGAAACGCTTTATGCCATACACGCACTCATGCATGGAGCTCAACCACACACACACTTTTAAACGTCATCCTATCCTCCAAGTAATGGAAATCAATGTGCTGTGGTATCCATCTAAAGGGAAGAAGCCTCGAGTTCTGTGGAAGTCCAACTCCTTAACTAAGGGTGTCTTGTCTGCCCTGAAGACAGAGGAGACATATTAAAGTTATGGCCTTTGGGACATGCTGTTTGCAGGGGAGGCATTAAAGAGCAGAAGACTGAAAAAGTAAAGCCTTCTTCATGGTCTCAGAGATAAAGGTAGAACATACGTATGCAAACAAAAGACATGGATGTGAGGAACTAAAAATAAATCAAGCAACAAAACAAAGAAGAGTTCACATACATGCAAGACAACCATTCATACACACTCACAGAATGGGACCCATGTGCCTAAGGTCACCATGAGCCAAAGCCATGCAATGGATAAATGGGTAAACCAACCCTACCAACCACCCATCCCAACATTGAGCAGAAGAACGGAGTCCTCACGAGTGGAGCGCCTCCAGGTACCTTCGAAATTACTTGTACTGTATATCTTAGGCCTCAACTGCATGGAGACATTACATTATTTAAGGAAAATAGCAGATTAAATTAAAGTCAGTTCACAATTTTGTGCAAATTTGCACTGTTTGCGCCATAAAAGGTTGAGGGGTGTCCAAAATCAGTCCTGAAGGGTCTGTGTCTAGTACTGTTTGGTAGTTCCCCTCCTCAAACACATTCTCTGAACCTGACAATTATCAGGAAAGCTAAACCAGGTGTGCTTGATCAGGAAAATCACTAAACTGTGCTGGACACCGGCCCCAAAAAACCGGAACTGGACACCCATGGCTTAGAACCATCCTAGAGGTCCACCAAATCTCCAAAGACGAATCAATTTAACAAACTAGGCTCTCCATTCGAGATAGAGAATAAAATAAAATATAAATGTCCAACTGATCGAAAATTCTCTTATTGAATGAGCTGTACTTTAGACACACCTATTTTGGTGCATTGAGTAAGCTGTGCTGAAATCAACTTCTCTGATAATTGATGCACTGTTCAGAGACCAGATGATATCACTTTGAGTCACTGTTGTAAGCTTAGAGCTTCATTCTTTGATGAGGCATTCACTGCTTAGCTTGAGCCTACACAAATGGGATTCCTCTAAGCCAGAGCAGAGGACAGGGCTGCCAGAACTGTGTTCGTCAAAATCCCAACCACTGCAGAGGAGCCCAACTATTACAGAAGACCTCGAAATGGCATGAGTGAAGTGGCTCCAACACTCAGGACAATCTAAATAGTAAAGCTTGATGGCTTTATGAAGCCATGTTTCAAAATGGACAGTAGGTATCACAGATTGTCTTGCACAAACAGCTCAAACAAGGCTATTAATAATATATGGACAGCAACCATTTCATTTCCCTAAGCAAAAGAGTTTTGCAGTCAAAACAGCAACTAAATGAACAATAAATTAACTAATTTACTGGCAGCCTAAACCCTTTATCTGAATTTATAAGCATATGTCCCTTTTGGAGCAAAACCAGGACTACAGCATAAGTGTCCATTGTGCTTTGTACATGTAAATTGTCAATGCTGGGACAGGATGTGGAGTTATTGATGAATGGGAGGTGTTTACTGTCTGCCTGCAAATGTTTGTCTCCAGTAGCCAGATGAGAGAGGAAATGGCCATGGGACGGAAATGAGTTGCATTCATCTGGGAAACAAAGCCAGGAAGGAAGCGATGCTAAAACAGGCCCCGAACGAGACAGAGGTGAAGGAGGAAAAGGGCTGTTGCGAGTCTGTGTTGCAAAGAATTCGATCAGAGAGGCTTGCCAAGGAGAGATGATGAGTGTATATTAGTGAAGTCATGGTCAAAACAATTACAATCATATCAACAGAATTTGTGTAGAAGCAAAATTTGCTTGGATTTGCCACAATTTTTCACCAGTAGCAGAATGAGTATATTTATTTTAGTTTGGTCATCAAGTTTAAAAAAAAAAGCATTTTATCCCAACATTTCTTCTAGATAATTTATCCCTCCCATTTACTGCCTCTCACACGGGCACAACCCAATAAATTAACTGCCGTTATCTTCAGGTAAAGGCATTAGTGTGCTCTAGATTTGATGAGACTTTTAAAAAATGGTAAAGAAAAACTTGCAGCAATTACTTAACATTACTAATTATGCTGAATAATCACGTTCTATATTTATACTATTTTTATTTATAATTGTGCCATGATCTAATTTAAAAAATGCTTCCCACAGAGCATTGCTAAAATATTCAGGGTCACAAAGGGAGAACAATGGCCAAAAAGTTCAGAAAGCAGAAATATTCCTATTGCCACGTATCTGAGAAAATATTTGTAAAAGATGGTTAAATGGGAGGAAAACAAATCAAATCGAGGGCTGAGAGCCAAAAGGGCATAAGTGACATTTTGGTCAAAATTGAGTTATATATATCATCGGAAAGCTCTTTGTGAGCTTTTTCTACTGAAAAAAATTACAGAAGTGAAATATAAATAAAAACCAAAGGTCTTAACTGTAAATGAAATGAAGATCGAGTCAATTAAAAGGCAAAAGTGTTACAAAGTAGAGGCACTTTATTGGTTTAGCCTAATTTTCCGCAACCTAAATAGCCCGGAGCAAACAATGCACTGCCCACATCTGTCAGAGCCAAACCGCATTTGGCCAAACCAATGTCTCATTAGTGCTCTAAAGGGTATGATTATTCCTGGAGCTGACATAACCATTGGCATTAGGGGCGGCCAAATGCGTCCATGTGGAGGGTTCATTTTGGGCATCACAGCTTCCAAATGTGGAAGGACACTTTGACAGGCCCAGGACCCCTTACATAACCAAAGACATGAACAATGATTTTACCTCTTGAGACCCAATACAGAGAGGAATCCTTCAGAAAAGGAGTTAAAGAACCATAGAGACCGTTTGTGGATACAGCACAGACATTGATGGGCACTTGTCATCTGAAATGAATCGCACATATTAAGATAATTATAGTTTGACATCAGAGCAATAAATGTAATTAGCAAATAATAACGCTAAATGATAGTGTGGTCTATGAAGTACTCTGTCAAATACAAAAGACAACAGCAAACATGACTCACTGATTCATCAACATATTCCACAGACTGCCTGATGCTCTTTTCTAGCATATAATATCTAGGTTATATAATCTGACTGACCTGATAACAGATGTCTCATTTCTTAATGCATCAGTCAGTCTCACAGTTCTGTGATAATTGCTGGACCAACAAAAAAAGGCTCCCTTTCCCCTTAAGGATCCAACAACGAATGAGGATGTACAGCGCAAATCTGCTTCCGCTTCAAAGCCTCCCCCTTAGCAACACCAAATGTGCTTGTATAAAACGGCACCTCTACAGTCATTTTTCAATAAGACATCACTGAAAAGACATTAAAACAGTGCTCTGTTCTGCAAACTGGTTGACAACTACACATCCCAGCATTATAAAAAATATTTTTTAAAAAATAGTTACTTAAACTCAATTGGAAACCAGCACAAGTCTAACAGAAAAATCCAAATGAATCTGTGCATTCAGCCCAGAACAACTACTTTGTCACATTCTCTCCACCCCTTGTTGAAAGCTGCCAAGTCACATCCAAATGACTTGTTTCCCACCTAGAAGGCTGACTCATCTACATCAAAAGCTTCCCTAGAGCTGAAGACAGCCCTCAGTTCCAGGGTTTAGCCAAAAGAAAAGGCATTCAGATGGAAAGGATAGAGAGTGACGTTTTGCCAAAAAAAATCAGGTGGATGACATTAAAAAAAGACGTCAAAAGAGCTCTGATGACTAGACTTCAAGGAGATCTGGGGTTTAATATTTTTAGATTTAAGAAACATTTGTGAAAAAAAGTCATTTCTACACGACGCTCTTTGATATCGTCAACTATTTATTTATTATTACTGCTTAAGGTTTTCTTTTTAAATAAACTTTAGTTTATCAATGTTACGGTTTATTCGGTTTGTACATACTGATTTTACTGCATACGTTGAGGCAAATATATTTATTTTTCCAAAGCTCTACATGATTTACTACAGCAACAATTATTTGCACATTTAAATACCATTTAGTCAAAACCTATGACCAACATAACAGATACAGGCTGTTACCCTAATAAGCATGTTAATATAAAGTAACACATTCATATGAACTTAGTCTTACACAAATGGCTACATACAAAAACCGTTCAAATGTATTCATGTTGCTTAATTATACATTCAATTCAAATTCGATAGGTTACATTGATGTTATAATGGTTTGTGTTTCAGGCACCAAGTCAGTTAAATTCTTCTGTGTGGTGCAGAAACTTTTGTGCTTAATTGTATGAGCCACATTATGTCCAAAAGTTTGGGAACCCCTGCCCTAAAAATACAACGAGCATAAAAATAAAATGGCAAAATACTTGACCAAAATCTCTCTTCAACTTATGCAGGAATGTGCTTTGATTATGGGCAAGATCTACACATTACAGTTCTAGTATACAGGTTGTCTGTATGCAGCAGATTGCATTGTATATTTTCAGATTAATTATTGAAATGTACCTTCATATTAGAGGCCTCAGTCTCCAGTTTGTTGAGGTGGTTGGAGTTGTCCTCAAGCTCCTGTCTCAGGTTGGAGTTCTCCATCTTCAGGGCCTCCACTTGCTTCAGCAGCTGATCATAAGATGCTGCAGCCATCTTGGACTACCTCTTGACCTAAATGACGAAAGCAAAAGACTCTTAAGCTGTAGGTTTAAGGAAGTTAATCGGGTTTAATTAAAGCCTTTTTGGCCCATGAAAAACACTGACAGCTCTCCTGATGGCAAAAGAGTGTGACAACCACAGGGCAGAAAAAATGAAAGTTAAACACAGAGAGAGAGAGAACTAATGCAGCAGAAGCGTGAACCAGCTGTGTCTTCAAGTAACATTCCTAAGTAGTGCTGGGCTGTAAACAAAGCCTAGATAACGGTGAGCACAGGAAACTTTGATAAACCATCATCGTCTTGATTGATTCCCACCCAAATAGACATTACTCACAACAAGACTTTAGCCAAGATGGGGGTCACAGAGTCCATTGAGAAGTCACAGACAAAAACCCCAATCGAAGCTCACTCGGAAGATGAACTACCCTGCGACGTGTTAAAAACCAAATACTGCCATGTCGGGGACTGGGACTGACAAAGAGAAACGGCCAATCAGAGGTGGGATACATCTTTCACGTAGGTCATGTCAGTATAGCACTGGGCCAAATTAAATTAAAGTCAGGGCAGGTACTGGTGTGTGTCTTGGACACTCACAGTTCCTGGGTGTTATCGCTACATGCAGATCAGTCATATGATTATGTGCAAGACTCACAATCACCTAGTGTGAACACTGTAGAGCTCTCAGCAGTAGGAAAGCTCATCCTCTTGGCTGAAACCATGTAGTGTGAACTTGGCTTTAAAATAAACAAGCTGGATTTGACTGAATTACACTCACTTGGAGAAATAACTATAGCTATAAACATACCTATTAATATGCATTTATCATGGAAAATTTATGTATAATTGTTTTTCAGATTAATGTAATAAAGAATGAAAATGCTGTAACAAAATATACAATTCAGTGCCTAGTCCATTCCGTCCACTGATGGAAACTAAACAAGTGTAAATGTACATGCTTATTATATTAATCCAAGCCAAAACAAGAAAATAAACTTGTTCCAACGTGTTTATATTAATGGTTTTTATTGCAGCTTTGTGGTATGAGCTGAGAAAAAAAAAAGTTCTTCTGAATTTTCTGATTGTTGCTCTTGTTTTATTTATGTGGTAACTTAAACATCCAATGACTTAAATGATTCGCCCCAAAAATATAAAAAAAATGATATTGAAACTGTCGTCCATGTTTGCTAACTGCGCTACTGGTGGAGTAATTGCAGTGGGCATTATTCATCTGCTGTAAGCAGAAATAAATGCCGAATAAGAGTGCCGAATGAATGAATAGAAGACAGACTATCAGTCAATGTGCGTTATAGCGACTACTACAATCATACTGATGTGACTATGTGTCAAAGGGTTAAATTTAGCATTTATGAAATGTTTTAGAAACTTCAAAATTCTGAAAGAAATATATAGTTAACAAATAGATTAAATCTTATTATTATTATTCATAACAGCAATATTATTCATGGGCTATATTGCCCTAGCCCTGGTCAAAATGACTCTTTTGCACACACAGTATATCCCAGTATATCCCAGGGGAAAAGTAAAACAGGCACATTAAGATATTATGCCAGCAAAAGCCACCTGGACAGTTTTTAATTCAGCTGCGAAAGAGTATAAATAAAATAAATATTTAAAGTTTGATTAAAATGCTTTGCTACAAAAGGGGACGGTATTAAAATACACAAAGTAATAATATTGAGATTTGCAAAATTCATATAATAAACTTTTGTGAAAAATATATCCTGGAAACATTTTATTTTTAGCTTGTGGTTTTTCCCTTTATATAGGCTATACGCCTTACACAGTTCTCCTCTCTTCCCAAATCAATGACAGTTAATGAGAATCAGGAGATGAACTGTAATCATGCACGTGACTCACATGTGTACTGCTGCACAGCAGACTGCCCCTTGGCCATATCCACCCACTCGGCACTCTAAGCTCCACTAACAATGCCGATCTTGCAGGCAAATGACAATGGAAAGAGACATAATTCAAAAGAATGAAGTTGCATGGAGTGGCTTCAATGACAAGATATTTGGGCACAGATGAAGTATTCTTTATTTTTAGCTCTGCTGTGGTGAAAAGCTGGATGTGTTGGGGGATGGGGGAATCAGTCACTCCAATTCCACTAAATTACAAGAGACACGTTAAACTTCAGCTCGAGTCCTGGCCTCGTTGTTACAGAGACCTGTGACCACTGTGTTCCAGGAGGCTTACAGAGGCTTACGCTTTCGCTTACTGTTACAATGCTGTCTATGCACCTGTTCTGGGGTGGTGACAGTTTTGGACAATGTCCAGGAAGAATGGCAGACAGTGTGAGTATAGAAATTGCTGGGGAAATAAAATGCTAGAAAAAATTACTTGATAACTAAAACGTTGTTACTATGTGATAACGCTTGGCACAGTTGTAGAATACCATGTTAGGTTTCTCTTTTGCACAGTGAACTTCAGGTTAATTTTCCTGAACAGAAACCAAATGTTGATTCTGACTAGAACTATAGGAAGAACTACCATGAACAATAATACACAAACACCTCTTTCTGTCCATCTGGAAAAGCTTGAACCCAGAGAACTCCACCGTTTTCTCACCACAGAATTCATTGATGCAACAGTGGACTGTGTTATGGGAGAGATTTTTATGATGTCCACCCAAGCCCATGTGACACTCATTTGATCATAATTGCATGAAAGTTTCTCTGAAAGCTCAAAGATTTCTGGCCTTTCCTGACACTGAGCTAAATTTCTGCAAATTCCCTGAATCTATTCACAATACATGTGGTCCTTGAGTTACATTGTTGGCTACCTTTTTATATATTATATAAACACAGCATTTGTGACATAAAAACTGGAACTAGTTGCAAACAGGGCAAACAAATACACTGTCATGCAGCACTATACCAGGGACAGTGTTGTGCCATTCGCTCTCTTACATGTGTGTTGCTTGTTTGGAAACTTCATTATGGCTCCCAAGTGAAAGACAGACTCTACAGTAAAGGTGAGGAACGGTTTCACTTCATTGCTGCGGTGTATGCTATCCATGTTTATTTTACTCACACTACCGTCTGTAACAAACTATGACTCCCAGAAAGCAACTCTTTCCACCTCTATTTCGCCCACCTGCAAAGTCTAGTTCAGTGGTTCTTAACCTGGGTTTGATCGAACCCTAGGGGTTTGGTGAGTCGGTCTCAGGGGTTCGGCAGAGCCTCCGCCATGGAGGTCCGGACACACCAGAATTATCGTGTAAATTCGTGATGACACGCCCCTCTTGGGCATCACTGGCTGCAGATGATCATGCTACACTGCTTAGCGCTCAGTAGTCAACGTGTGACTGTCGTGGTAGTACTTCTAGTGATGGGTCGTTCTTGAATGATTCGTTCATTTTAAATTAATCTTTACTTTGACTCGGGAATAACCAGTGGCCTTTTGATTTGCGCATGCGCAGTAATATCCTATAGTTTCTGTATTGGGATTACTGATTCACCTGTTTCGGTTTTTGCTTCGGGTTTTTTGAGTCGTTCATTCATCACGTCACAGCCCCAGTTAACTTACCAGGGTCCTCATGTGATTAACGAACGACTGGAAGTTTGAACCGAAGACTCGAGAGATGAACTAATCAATTCCGTTTCCGGCTCAGGCTGCGTAGGTTAGGCTTGTGGGGCAGTACTACTCAAACCTGAAAGCTTGTCAGATAAGAGGCGAGGTGAGCAAATCATAGATTAAAGACGCAGGTAAACAATGAATTAATCTTTTCTGTTTCTTATAGTATTATAGTTTAGTCTTGTTTGTAGTGTGATCAGCGTTTGTGTAAGCAGTAGATGTGTTAGGGAGGTAACAGGTAATATTTTTATTATATTTTGCTAAAATGAACGAGATGAATCTAAAAAAAAGATGAGTTCATTTTGCTGAATGAGACTCAAAGGTTCGAGTCAGTAAAATAACCTGAACTTCCCATTACTGAGTGCTTTGTGATTTATTTTGTTAATATTTTAATCCATACCAACTATGTCGGGTAAAAGAAGAAAGTGGTCGGACGAATATGTACAACATGGATTAACATGTATCACAGAACGTGATAGGAATGAGCGTCTGCATGATTTGCAACGCGAAGTTGAGCAACGATAATCTTGCACCGGCAGAATTGTGTTGGTTTTGTTTATTGAACAAGGTGATAGAAGTAGAGCAGAGTTCATGACAGACCCAGGAGTGGAGCCCCACGAGTGACCGACAGCAACGATGACCAGTACCTAAGGACCTATACACTCAGACATCGTTATGCAACTGCCACACATCTGCAGGCCCGTTTACAAGATGTGTGGAGTACTAGGGTTTTTCAGACAAGCCATTCACAACCGACTCCAACGCTTTGGCTTGAATGCCTGACAACCGTTGCAGGTGACTTCACTGACACCAAGACACTGGCGTGAATGTTTACAGTGGGCACAAGACCATGGGATCTGGACAATGCAGCAGTGGTCTACCGTCCTGTTCACTGATGCGTGTCGGATCACCTTTCACAGAAATGATGGTCGTCAGAGTTGCTGGAGGAGGCGAGGTGAGCGATACGCTGAGGTCAACATGGTCCCCAGGGTTTGCTTTGGTGGAGGAGGTGCAACAGTCTGGTCAGGCATCACCAGTCGGCGCAAAACAGATTTGGTTATTGTACATGGCTCAGTCACTGCACGTTCTTACCTCATAGAACATCATAGAACCCATCATCATCCCCCAATTTCGCCAGCACACCCCCAACTTTCTGTTCATGGATGATGATGCTCCACCACATTGTGGCAAAATTGTCACAACTCGTCTTCAGGAAGTTGGAGTGTCTCATATGGTTTGGCCATCAATGTCCCCTGACCTGAACCCCATAGAGCACGTCTAGGACCAGTTGAAGCAGAGACTGCATGATTGTACCCCACCCCCACGTGACCTGGCAGAACTGCGTGTAGCACTTGTGGAAGAGTGGAACGCATTGCCTCAGAACATCATGAGGCCAGTGAGGAGCATGAGACGTCGCTGTCAAGCTGTCATTGCGGCAAATGGTGGAAACACCCACAACTGACATTGTCAAAGTTTGTTATTTGGGGCTATAGTCTAAATTTTTGGGGTAATAAATATTAAACTAATGAAAAAATTGTGTTTATTTTATAAATTTTTAGTAATATGAAAGGGAACTTTTACTATTTCATTAAAATTCAGAGCAAATGGCAAAATCCCTAACTTATTGCGAGTGGTGTATATATTTTTTATATTTTTTCCCCTGAACACACACACAGTTTGGATGTGCAATGCTTGGAAATGTGAAAAGAACTGACTGGGCCCATTTTACTTTACAGGGCCAAAATCAGATGCAAAATCAGACTAAGGCTTATGCAAAGGTTTGGGGACCCCTAAAAAAATAAAATGATTTTGTAATTGAAAATATGTTAACACAGTCTCTCTAGGACATGAAAAACAAATACAAACACTGATGCATAGTTACTTTTTATGGTATAAATTGAACAAAAAATTGGAACTGTGCAAAGGTTTGGCCACTGTAAGAGCTCTTTTTACAAGGCAGCAGACCTTAAATAGCTAGTTAGATCTGATGCAGGATGGGAGATGGCAGTTCAGGGGAACTGTGGAGGTCAAAATGAGATCTGGAAGACCAAGAAAACTCGGAGAGAACTGGGCATATGCTGGTCAGAAAGACAAATCAAAATCCCCATTTGACTGCAAAAAACCTGCAGAAAGATTTAGCAGACTCAGAAGAGGTGGTGCACCATTTCACTGTGCAGCGATGCTTGCACAGACAAGATTTTCATGGAAGAGTCAGCAGAAGAAAACCTTACCTGCATCCCCATCTTAAAATCCATATCTGGAACACCAGGAAAACTGCTCATATGCCGGTCAAAAAGACAAATCAAAATCCCCATTTGACATTTCATGAAACATTTCATGAAAAGAACACCTTGCCAACCATTAAGCATGGGATGGATCCATCATGCATTAGGGTTGTGTTGCAGCCAGTGGCACAGGAAACTTTGCATGGGTGGAGGGAAGAATGGATTCTACTAAATACCAGCAAATTCTGGAAGCAAACTTCACAAATTCTGTAAAAATGCTGAAGCTGAAAAGAGGATGAGCTTCTACAACAGGATAATGATCCTAAACAAATCTCCAAATCCACCATGGACAACCTCAAGAGACACAAGCTGAATGTTTTGGAATGGACATCACAGTTCACTGATTTAAACATCATTGAAAATTTGTGGGAAGATTTTAAAAGAACTGTGCATGGAAGACGACCAAGGAATGCTACAGAACTTTTTAAATTACAAAATCACCCAAATCTGTTAATAAAGGGATGCCCAAACTTTTGCACAAGACTCTATACTGCTGTACTACAGAATATTGAAGGACACCATAAAGTGACATTAAATTGTAGTTTTAGGTTGAATGGTCCCATAAACTTCATAGACTCAAGTTACAGTCCGAAATACAGATAAAAAGTCAGACTTGCATGTCCGTTACCTTATCTTTAGCAAGAACAAAACAGCTTGAAGCAAAGATTGCCCTTCACACTTGGAATTTTTTTATGCAAATAGGACATGGATTATGGAAAAAACAGAATGATGGGAATGGAAAGCAAAAATGAAACCAAGGAAGCAGCTGAGGTTTTGGATTCTAAATCACACTATTGTCCACAATTTTACCACACACTTGCTTTACACATCTCCCCTCTCCTACTCCAGTCATTTCTTCCATCATAATTCACCCTTTAAAACATAAATGGTGCCACGTGATCTTCCCAGCCAGGCTGATTCTAATTTTACACATGTTCAGCCATGACACAAAACTCCAGCATAAATAATTAAAAACTGAAATATTTATTTTATGGGTTTTTGCAAATTTAACAAGGTATACACACCACTTCTCCCACAGACATGGAACAGGTTCAGTCCTGATTCATGCACCAAATTGTCAGGATTTTGCCCAGAAGAAAACTGGTTAAAGCCTGAAAATGATGAGTGATGAGTTGTTTTTCTACTATGATCATTTTGGTGACCCTTCAACATTTTTTATTAACATTTTATACAAATCCTTAGGAGGGCTGATCTGGAATGGTCCTCTGACCACACACGCTGAAGATGACCCATGTCCACCAAGAGGGGGCGCTATAAGAGGTCAGTTTATATTATCCTACATATCTCTGAAATCTTATGAATCATATTTTTAATTCTCATAGGATTCCTTGGAATTTGCTTAAACTAATGTATCAAAGCAATCCAACATCCATGTTACTAATTTAGCTCATCCCATTTCATGTAGAGATGAAAACCACCCTTGTCTATATACATTGCAGTAATTATGCTAAAGTATATCTGCTTAACTACGCAAAGCTACAAGTTCTCTAGCATATAGAGAGAGTCATGGCAAAATGTGCAAAGAACCATTGAAAATTCACAAGTCCCAGTTATAATTTTGTCCAAATTTACAGCCATCGTTTTGGTTTTATAATCAATCATTTCAGGGCATTTTCTCACCTGAAAATTTCTCACCTTTTTTGTTAAAAAATTATACAAACATATTTGATCTGTTTTACAAGAGCACTACAAAACCTTAACATACGTACATCCCGTCCTCATGACCTGGGTGAGGAACACCTCCCTATACATGATATTGATTGGTTTGTAGACGTCAGTTCAGTGGGCAGAACACGGTCCTACTCATTTTCTGATTTCCTGGTAGCATTGCTCACCTTTATTTACTGCTGCCACGGTTTCCTTATGTTCAGATGGCCTTGTTCTCCTATACCCTTATCCACTGAATTTTGTGTGTTTACACATTGACTTATCAAATTACAATTAAATACTTCATCTCCTGCTTTTCACATGTACTAACACTAATGTTTAGTACACGTTTAGTTATTTTTTCTTTTTCTGTTGTTTAATGGATGAGGAAGTCCATTTTTCTGCAATTGCTTAAAAAGTCAAAAAAATGCAAACGAACCACAATTCAGCTTCTGGAGTGAGACCTCCACTTTTGGTTATAGAAACAAATCTGTTGTGTTTAGTCCAATTTCCACATTTGATATACATTTATGAAACTGCAGCAGATATAAAAATAAAAAAAATATTAGATATCTGCAAGGCTTCCCCATGTGTGTGCATCCCTAATTTTACCCATGGTGGTTTTGGTTTATTTTTTACCAGTAACTGTACATTTAAATAAGATCAACCAGGGTCACAGCCATAAATGGTTTTGCCCGGTCATCAGGAGACTGAGTTTGAATTTACATTGCCTGTAGTTTTTCAGTAACACCGATTCATTAAAATCAGTAAACCAACAAAAAAGGGAAGACCCTGAAAACATAACTAAATTCCACATTAACTTGAGGCTAGTAGCTACTGGGCTAAAACTGCTAGAAATCTATTTAGAAAGACAAACTCCATAAAATAACAGCAGCTATTATTTCTACAACATTAAACCAGTATTCTCCGAATACAATAATTAGACCTTCCATTTTTCTTGTATGGCCAGTGTATATGATACCGCAATATACAAATGGCTTGCACTGATCATAGGCAGAAGCAGCCAATTGCCACAGAAATCTGCTGACACATATTTGCTGACACACATACAGTGAATAAACAGTCAGTCAGGCAAATTGCAATTAAAATACCTTTGTCAAAGCAAATGCATCATTCATACAATATATTTATGTGCTACTGCATAGTTTCCTAGCACACCATTACAATAAACATTAACGTAATCTTAATATCATTTTATCATCAGGCAAGGGCAAAGTGAAGCAAGTAAAGCAACTAAAATGGTCGACACCACGACAAAAGGTTTGAGGGAGCAGGAGGAGCGAAAATCGACAAAAAAAAAGAAAAGAAAAAGAAGAGGATTAGCGATGTCTCATGAATATTTCAAAGGATTTACAATAGTCATCCTAACAAAAGGTTAACACAGATATAAAATGTTAAAAAACAGCACCTCAGTTTGTCCCCACGCTGTGAAATCTTTCAACACCAAAAACCTCAAGGTGGAATCCATTTTGGTACAAGGCTGGATTCTTTTTGTATTCAGGCTGGTTACTTGAGTGTGTGAGGATGCTGGGATATGGTTACCACCCTCACGGCAAAGGCAGATTCTGAAAAACCCTGCAGTCAGCTGCAAGAGCGCAAATGCCCTTCCCTTCAGTCCACAAAGACACCGTGGGCAACTACTTACACCCATTAAGCACACACCTTAAGCCCCATTCTGCAGAGCACTAGTCACCCTGTAAAGAACACTTCATCTATTACAAAGAATTATAATGCAGCTCAGACTCAGAAAAAAAAATCTCAACAAATCACTACAAGCACAATGACATATCAGCTTTGTTAAAGCATCGCAGGTAAATCTACTCAAAACCTGTGCACCAGTTCATCACCCTGCCACCATCTTGGCTAATAAAGCTTCCGTTTTCTTCTGCAGTTCAAAGCTGCATTAAAGGTGCTGGAGTCTTTATTTCTTTCGGACCTTCTCTTCTTTTGCTCTTTTTGTTAGTACAGTGAAGTCCCTTCTTTTTTACAGAATGCTTGTAGTATTTCAATGATAAAGCAAGAATCAGTGTCCATGCACATCCCCCACACCCCTGCCTGTCTGCCTCTCAACAATCAACCATCAAAACAAAAGGCTTAGAGGAACCACCTCGCTATTCACACAAAGCGTGCCAGCGTTCGCCCACAGGAGCTGCACCTAATCTCCATGAAAAGATGGACGTGCAAGATGCCATGTCTGTACGTTCTCCTTCTCCCATTAAAGAGGGATAAAAGGCAAACCTACCCCATTTCGATACCAGTGAAAGCCTCCATCCCATCTCCCCTTCAACTGTGTCATTTGCACGAGAGAATCCAGCCAGTCTGGTCACATGGGCACAGACGGGAGCCAATCAGAAAGCAGGCCTGCCCAGGCTGGTGGTGCAGTGGCTGATGCTGGCTGGCCTGCTTCCAGCTCGGAGCACAGCTGCTTCCCTCCCCGACTCAATTAAAGCTCTTAGGGGGAGTGGAGCGGGTGGCAGAGGGGGTAGGTGAGGGGTGACTGATCATATTGCCTGAAGGTCATATGGATCAATAAGAGAAAGACAACTAGACTCATATTACAGATCAGCACTAATTTACACCAAATGCTTCGGTTCTGCAGTATCCCAAAGAACCAAAAAAAGTAAATAATAAGGCTTTTCTGTAATTCATAACTTACTATAATACTAAAATTTACAATACACTCATGACGTATATTTCTTCCTATACTGAATAAGCTGGGGAAATCTAACAGAGCTACACTTAATTTTAATAAGCATATTTACACCATATACTTATACATGGAGGTGCCGAGAGATAAAACGATAAATTATTGCAAAATAACTTTTCCTTAATATAAGTGATCTTGACAGAACACAGACTGTGATATCCCTTCACCATGCCAAACCATAAGCGCTTTCACACCAAAATTCAGGAACCTGGTTTAGATTCCTTTGCTGTTTTGTTGCTGAACATTTTCTTTCTGAATGTGACTAACAACAGAGGATGTGCCGTTTGTTTTGCTAGTTCTGGCACAAATGTATTTACATCCGCAGTAGAGAATTACTACTTGTGTTATGGGCGAATATGGTTCTATCATCCAAATTTTAAGGGAATAACATTTTTGAAAAGTAAAACATTTTGATCTGCAAATGTATATAAATTGATTATATTAAAAATAACCACATTGCTGCTATAATGTCACTCCTAAAAGTTCCTGGCAAACTGAAAAAAATGTTCAGGAACTACCTACCAGGAACTAAAACCAGGACTAATTCCTGCTATGTGAAAGTGCCTCATGTTGCTAAAATGGAGTTACAGCCACATCTGGTTAGATTGACATCCATAGCACAGAGCACAGGAGCAGCAACTGGCAACAGCACACATGAGGATGTTTCAGCTACTGTAGCAGTTCATCAGGAGTGGGAGCAAAACAAGTGAAAGTGTTAACACTCGAACTACAGCATTACTGAAGATGCCATTCCAGCTGACACAGACCAAGACTCAGACGATAAGGACATTGTTAGAGCGGAGGGTCAGAGGAATTCAGAAGTGTGGAAGCAGAGTAGCATGCACTGTAAACAGTGTCAAAACCATGTTCCCACAGAGACAGGAAATACCACTAATCTTACCATCTGAAGCCATGCCATCTTTCAGAGTATGAACAATACCAGATTTCACAGTCCCAGACCCAAGCAAGTGCTGGTGGTTTCCCTAAACAAACAGTGTGGTACCTGCACCACAACCCACCATAACGTCCACAGTCTCTGATAGCTTATGACAAAAATGAATTAAAATATATTAAAAACTAATAAATAAATAAAAATAAATTATATCATACTTTATTACAAAAGACACAATGCCAGTAGACATGGTCAAAAATGTGAGACTTAAAAATCAAGTAATCTTCCCCAGCTATAGAGTCCAGCAAGAAAAGAAGCTGTAAGAGAGCTGATCATTTAAAACAGGACTATCTAATAAAACATGGCATTTTAATACTGATGGCGCAAAATTCTCAGAAAACAATTGATATTTACCACAATAACAATAAAAAATATGTAATGCATAGCCTGAGTGCAGAGTAATAATGAGATAAACATGGTTCTAATGCACGTACTGTCTGAATAATATATCAACAAAGCATATATGATGTGTTGCTCCAAAAATATATATCTAATGATAGGTAATTTTGTTTCACTGAATTCTGTAACTGTCAGATATGTTTGAGTTAATAAAGTAATCCATTTTGAAATACAGTGGGGCAAAAAAGTATTTAGTCAGTGACCAATTGTGCAAGTTCTCCCACTTAAAGATGAGAGGGGCCTGTAATGTTCATCATAGCTTTACCTCAACTATGAGAGACAAAATTCTGAAAAAAAATCTGAAAAAAAAAAATCATTGATTTTTAAAAATGTCTTTTGAAAATTATGGTGAAAAATAAGTATTTGGTCAATAACCAAAGGTCATCTCAATACTTTGTTATATAAACTTTGTTGGCAATGACAGAGGTCAAATGTTTTCTGTAAGTCTTTACAAGGTTTTCACACTGTTGCTGGTATTTTGGCCCATTCCTCCATGCAGATCTCTTCTAGAGCAGTGATGTTTTGGGGCTGTTGCTGGGCAACACAGACTTTCAACTCCCTCCAAAGATTTTCTGCTGGCTAGGCCACTCCAGGACCTTCAAATGCTTCTTACCAAGCCACTCCTTCGTTACCCAGGTAGTGTGTTTGGGATCATTGTCATGCTGAAACACCCAGCCATGCTTCAATGTCCTTACTGTTGGAAAGAGGTTTTCACTCAAAATCCCACTATACATGGCCTCATTCATTATTTCATTTACACAGATCAGTCTTCCTGGTCCCTTTGCAGAAAAACAGCCCATTCTCTCAATCCTCTTCGGTATCATCCAAATGCTCTCGAGCAAACTTCAGACGGGCCTGGACATCGGCAGGATTTGAGTCCCTTGCGGCGTAGTGTGTTACTGATGGTACCCTTTGTTACTTTAGTCCCAGCTCTCTGCAGGTCATTCACTAGTTCCCCCCCGTGTGGTTCTTGTGATCATTTTGACCCCAAGGGGTAAGATCTTGCGTGGAGTCCCAGATCGAGGGAGATTATCAGTGGTCTTGAATGTCTTCCATTTTCTAATAATCGCTCTCACAGTTGATTTCTTTACACCAAGATGCTTACCTATTGCATATCCAGTCTTCACAGCCTGGTGCAGGTCTACAATTTTGTTTCTGATGTCCTTTGACAGCTCTTTGGTCTTGGCCATAGTGGAGTTTGCAATGTGACTGAAGGTGTGGACGGGTGTGTTTTATACTGATAACGAGTTTAAAAAGGTGCCATTAATAGAGGTGATAAATTATTTGCATTTATTTAAACTTTAAAAGTGTATGGAATGACAGCCATCATGTGTGTTCACGAAAATAATTATGTGTCTAAGCATATGGGTATCTGAAGTGAAAATATTCAAAAGTTGAACAGTCTGGCAGAAGAGGTGAGGATGTAATTAAGAATACAATGAAGTGGGATTTGTTAGCTGAAGCAGATCTAGCAAGACTAGCAAGACTAGAAAATATGCATAAAATGAGGTAAATGAGAAAAATTAAAAGCATTTTAGTATGATATTTCAGCATCATCTAAATCTACAATAGAAATTGGTTTGAAATATCAGTCTAATGTAATGCCATCATCAATGTAATTATAATATCACTGTGCATCTCCAGGACAATACTGTATAATGTTTTCTATTAAACTGCAAATGAATTTATCTTGTGGCTAGTGTGTTAGCTTGGGGTTTAAATTAACATACTATAAAGCATACTTTTGTATCCGAATACTACTTTATGTTGTTGGCTATAACAAATAACATTTTAATTAAAGGCACATTTTAGGCAACTAGTTATTTTTGCAATAGTAAAAAATTCAGATCATCTTAGCAAAATAAATTTAACTTTGGCCACCATAACACCCATGCTTAAACAACTTGAAGTGATCTTAACTGACTCATTAAAACCGTCTCATTAAACTCTCAACGTCAAATAACCAGGGTCCAGCAGAAGTAAACAAAGAAAAGCTTCCTTCTAACTACAGCTTGTTCTAGAGGTGGGCAATACAGCAAAAATGTATCATGAAACTCAGAATTTTTTTCTGATACTCACGATATGTATGTTTCGGTCATCTATTAAAATGAAACAAATGAAAAAGAACAAGCAGGGCCATATTTATAAAATTTAAATAATGAGTACAAATAATGCTTATACAGTGCTTCTCATGCCACATTTAAGTAAACTGACTAAGGAGAGACCAATTATACTTTTTGAAATTAAATTAAGTTCAACAGTGTTTTTCAAGTACTGATGATTTCAACCACAGGCTCCTATTGTGGCCAAAACATATCACAACAATAACAATCATTATTTTGCCCAGTTCTAGCTTGTTCCACGTTTCATCCTGAACATTGAGTGCAACTTATCACATTTTTCATCTCACCCTATTGTCATATACATTTAAAATGGTTCTAATCAAAAGATCTGACCAACAAACAAGAATTACTTTATTGTGTACATCAACCACAAGGCTGCTGCAGTCATCAAACTGAGGTGACTGCATGCATCACAAAAATAAATTGAGCATTTAGGAAGCATGTAGGTCAATGCAGCCTAAAAACACTGCAATATTAGTTATAGGCCATACTGACCAGGGCAACCTCTAATTGTATCTCAAATTTCCCAGTTTGAACTGAATAATCAATTTCCAGGCTGGTGATGTGAATTCCAAAGATTCAATAATCTGAACATTTACAGCTGTAAAAAGTACAGCATATATTATCTTACACACTATTCAAAATCACAATAGGCCTAACAATGCACACATCACAATAAGCGTTCTACAGTGAAACCCCGTTACCTCGCCTCCCGCCCCCCTCACCAAATTCAGAGCTCTGACCAATAGGGGCGAGGTAACGAGATTTGACTGTATACACAAGCCTCTGAGAAATCATTAATTCTTTATAGAGGAGGTCTAAAAATAGCCCTGGGAGTAAAAATCTGTTTGCAAATTAAATAAAAACGAGGCGAGTCTACTGAAGGGTTGTTGAAGTGGATATTCCTTACTACAAACCTTTATTGCTGTGACAAAAAGACAGACTACGTTTCTTTAAACCTTGCTTACTGTGAACTGTAACGCAAACATGCAACACGAGACAGAGATGACAGTTATGGTGCTGGGAACAGTGTGTTTGCATCCAAATAGCTTTGCAAAGGTTGCCCTGATTTTCCATGATTTATATTACCTCTAAAAATGTAAAAATAAAGAGTATAGCGCAGGCCATGCTAATAGAAAAGTTCAAGAAAAATTACATTTTACACATTAGGACAATTTTTAAATGACCGCAACACCCAAAAGGTACACAGACAGACACACACAGACACACACACACAGACAGACACACGACTGTTTTCAGTCCATGTGACGCATCTGCACATTCGCTTGTATTGGCTCAAACAAATACATAGGACTTCCCTTGTTTAAATCAGTATTCATCTACATGGGTATCTAGGTCAACTAAAAATGTTAGTTTGTTGGTTTCATGTGTTGTTGGGTTTTTTTTTTTTTTTTACAAGTATAGTTATGTAACCGCTTTCCAGCAGGATTATCATAAATATGGATTTACAGATTAAGGTATGGCTAGAGTAAGATTAAAAAAGTGGTGCAAGTCAAAAAAAAAAAAAAAACAATTTAACTATAGTTTAATGCTACATAAAGGCTAATACACTTTGTGTCTTAGTTAAATGGTATAAACGTAATTCAAAACCAGATGAAAAACAGTTACACCAGTATGTGTTCTACGCTTCAATCACCAGTCATATCTAAACACAAACATATCACCAACATAAGTGTCAATCACCCTGTTATCTGTTATTGTGTATAATCGTGAAGATGGAAGACCGTTTTCCAGTGCTCAGTAGTGGACATCTGGATAATGTCAGGCTGTTCACACTTTCATGAGCGGTCTAGTTTCCTTAATTAAATAATTACATTTAACAGAATTGAGTTTAAGGTCAGATCACTAATGCTTGTCATAACCCGATGTGGGAGGGGTATGTGTAATGAGAGAACACTGATAAACAAAAACACAGTAACAAACTGTCAAACCAATGGGTATAATGCTGCACTAAAATACAAAATAAAAAAATAACATGAAATTAAATGTAGGCAAGAATTTCCTTTTAATCTGTTTATATGCAAGTTACATAGAGCAAAAATGTTAAGTCACACACGTAATTCTTTATATATTGGCATGAATTAGATCCGCTAACTCATTATCTTTGTCTGTGATGCAGAACTCTAGCTAGCACCAACACCAATATTTAAAATAATATTTATTGATACACAATGACGAAGTTTGAGTCCAAGAAACTGAACAGCCCCATATTTTACACTGCAATAAAACCCAATTAAAGAGGATTCATTTTGTTATATTTGTAACAAAACCTGCATTAGTCAATGTACTTTTACTGATGTAAGTACTCCAATCCATGATGTGTCAGGAATCCACATTACTTGACAAACATACTGCACGGTCATATAATTTAATTTTTATACTTCATGTATTTAGATTTTAAATATGTTTTCCACTGAACATACAACACAGAACAACTGAGGAGATTGTCAAACTGACAAAAAGCCACTTAAAAGCAAAGGCATCCATGAAAATGTTTCAGTAAAAAAAACAACTGAAAATCTGTAGATTAGTTTATGCATATTGTTTTGTAGATCAATCAGTACCATGTTAAATCTCACACTCCTATAATTCATAGATAAATCAATAAATTCACTTAATGAGATTTTTTTAAACTATTATTTTAGTAAGTAGAAATAAAATTTCTTGTTCACAAAAATATTTTAAAATATATGATATGCAACAAAGCCCATTAAAATTCAAGCCCTGTCCAGAACTGAAATCTAAATTATCAAGACTAAAGTAATGATTGTTTATGACGATTAATTAAGTAATCATGTACACATTAAGAGAAAATTACACAGCGTTTGTGCTTTTCCTTTAAATAAAAAATAATTACTAAGCTACTTAAATGAGAATGTGCGTTTTAACTGATTACTAAATAATTCTGATGACATGCAGCTTTTGTCTCCCAGTATACTGACTCTGACCTAAACCAATCAAAAAGCTCCACAACTCGGTGCTATCTGTACCATTCAGTCTTACAGCCCCTTTGTGTTGTGTGTCTCCATCACTGGTGCAGTAGAATTTTCCACCCAGATTTAGAACCTTAAGAATTACAGCCTCTGAAAAAGCCCTTGTCAACATTAGGCTAAATCACATTCAATGGCCTGGACTTTTTTTACCCGAGGAAATGAATAGATTGCCTAGAAGGAGGAGGATGTTCTCTGGTGGGCTCCCCCCCTTTTCATGTAAATTAGGTCTGAGGCTCTGAAAGACTTGAAAATGAACATTGGCAGAGACCCTTGTTCAACTGTCCTCTCTCAGAGCTGCCCTCAATAGGAACGTCCCAGACTTCATCCCTTGTGTGGGAAAATGTCTGGTGGTGAGGGAGCTAACAAAAGACAGACATTTTATATATAATTAAGCATATAGCAAGCTTTTTAAAAA
The DNA here is from genome assembly GCA_037576955.1 of Lepidarchus adonis. Taxonomy (NCBI): domain Eukaryota; kingdom Metazoa; phylum Chordata; class Actinopteri; order Characiformes; family Lepidarchidae; genus Lepidarchus; species Lepidarchus adonis. The sequence goes on from JBBIGC010000036.1 coordinate 12,723,985, forward strand.
GAAGAAATGTATCCATACACTTAAACAGCAAAAACTTAGTGAATATAAAAGTTTTTTTTCACAAATGCATCTGAAAAAAATCAACCAAAAGAGAAGCTAAGCAGAAGCAAAAATGGAGGTCCTCCACCAGTGCGCTCCCTGACACTGGGAAACTGCAGTTGGGGAGATAGACTGGTGTAGTAAAACAGAACAATAGAACAGTAAAATACCACAACACCTGAAGCTCTTACACAAGGGCGAGTATTTAAATTAAACAGCACCAACAACACTTCGCTTCTTCACAAACAGCACATGAAATGGGGCCTGTTCTTCCTTGGTTATATGAACAAAAAATTAATTAAGCAGCAAAGCCAGCTCACAAATACCTTGAAAGGATTCAACGTACCTCAAAACCAAGGAGACCATCTGAGTTTCAAAAGACCTTCGGTCCAATCTCCTAATCAATTGTAGGCCACAAAGGAAGCAAAGTTGCACCACCAGACACCTCTTCCGGCAAAGGCAGATGTCAAGGTCTCGCAGATAAAAATAAAAACACTAAAGGTACCTACAATAAAGCTTTTTATCACACACCAAAGGTGTCTGGCTCAGCAAACCATGCTTCATTGTTCTGTGAATAAACAGTTTATCTGCATTCCCTTTAGACTCAGAATAAAAAATGTGAAAATCTAAACAGCGTGCATCAAAAATTACTTACAAGAACTGCAAGGGAACTCTTTAGCACACCCAGCACATATTGTAGTAGCACGCTCGAGAGCTTCCCATCTGTAGTTTCAGCCAGTCTGTCACACCTGATCCAGCTAATTAAGCTCTTTAGAAGTTCCTGACTGCCTGGATCCATGCAGTAGTGTGGGAGCTACACTCTATAGGACAGGGGACCTAAATGAGGAGGGTGTAGGATCACTGATCTACCAGCATAGTTCATCTTGTGTTAACACATTTCTAGTGTATAGTGTAAGATCACAAGAAGTAAGTTAATAACTGGAAGTTAAGATGATTACATGACCCAGCACTGACAGGTCCATAAAGAACACCCTCTAAAAATAAATGTGTAATATAGGAGGCCCAATGTTGTATTTTAATAAGACCCAAAATTAGTGCTGCACCTGTCAGGGTGATGCTGCGGTCACCAATAGAGTCAAACACGACAAATGACTCAGTAACTGAACAACAATCAAGCTTGGGGGAAATGTACACAGGAAAAGTGCTGCAATCTGGAAATACACAACTAGTAGTGGCAGCCCACCTCCAGCTTAGAGGCTGAATAAGCAACCAAAATGTTCTTCTCTATATAAAATAACGTAAACTATCAAAATATAATTGTAGATTCTAGCGATTCTAACACACAAAACACCTACTCCCTACTTCTACAGAAACCTCGGAGAGAAGCTAGTGATCTGGTTAAGGACTTAACGCTCCCAGTCTGTTGTTGTCAGCTTGTGTTCACTTTCCAAAGCACATGATGTTGTTTTTACTCCCCTTTCACTTTGACCACGACTACGGGCATTTGGTATGGAGCCTACCGGACTGGCAAGTGGCCAAGAAAGAAAGCGGTGGAAGAGCTTTCGCGCTCCCAGTATAGCTGACTTTCTCCGGGACAGAGCTGCTGCTGATCAGAGAGCAGCCTGCTGGACCTCAAACAAACTCAGCTAAACCGTTTCTGTCGCCAGAGGAGCAAGCGTAACTACCAAACGCTCCAAGCAAAGCTTGTCGACTCCAAATAAGCATTTAGACAGTGTAAAAACAATTTTAAAACAACACAACAACAGTAAGTGGAGCTGCAGCGTTACTTTGTTTGCTAACTTAGCATAGCGGGCTAACAAGGTAGTGCAGTTTCTTCTTACCTGCACAAACACTCATCCACTTCACCAAACTTTTCCTCCTCGGCTCTAACGGCAGGTGCGACAATTATCCACGGAAAACATAATGTTTCTTCTGTACAAAATAAGCACGTCTCGCGCTGTTTTCCTAACACGGTCACTTGTACGCGTTTCGAGCAAAACTTTTTTCTGTTTCTTTTGTGTCTGAATTTCGCCCCAAACACCGTTTACTCTGGACTCTTACGCCATGATGGGAAGCGTCACTCTACGTTTGCGCATGCGCAGGAACACCTCCGGCCAACAATGCCACCTAGCGGCGTTCTATATTCACTGCCCAATTAATTAGCTGCTCTTACCCTCTTTCTGTCTACACTCATTGTCTATTGGATCAGCGACACGTACTACAGGTTTACGGACGAAGATGAACGTACAGGTTAGATGTGCTAAATTAATTTACACATTTACTTCTATGTTTAATTCTCTTTTTATTTTATTTTCTATTTTATTTGTTTACTTATTTATTTGTATTATTAATTTTATTAACACTGCACTGCTTGCTTCAAGTTACCCCTTGAGGACAAATACACTATTATGAAATTGAATTGAATTGAGTATGTGGACAAGGATTTAAAAAAACTGTTTCACTTCTATCAGTTAAAGTTAGGGACAGCATGGCCAGAAATATATATATATATCAAATGGTAAACACCCTGTCTAATGAGTGATTTTAGCTTATTTAAGATGTACCTATTGCTGCACACACAGATTGTATTAGCTCCATTAGAAGCATTGGCAATGGAATGAGGTCTCTACTCCCAATGTCAAGTGTAGGCTGTAGGAGTTTAAAGCCCCACAGAACTGGGCTAAGGAGCAGTAGAACAGAACTGGGCTAAGGAGCAGTAGAACAGAACTGCGCTAAGGAGCAGTAGAACAGAACTGGGCTAAGGAGCAGTAGAGCAGAACTGGGCTAAGGAGTAGTAGAACAGAACTGAGCTAAGGAGCAGTAGAACAGAACTGGGCTAAGGAGCAGTAGAACAGAACTGGGCTAAGGAGCAGTAGAGCAGAACTGGGCTAAGGAGCAGCAGAACAGAACTGGGCTAAGGAGTAAAACAAAACTGGGCTAAGGAGCAGCAGAACATAACTAGGCTAAGGAGCAGTAGAACAGAACTGGGCTAAGGAGCAGCAGAACAGAACTGGGCTAAGGAGCATTAGAACAGAACTGGGCTAAGGAGCAGCAGAACAGAACTGGGCTAAGGAGCAGCAGAACAGAACTGGGCTAAGGAGCAGTGGAACAGAACTGGGCTAAGGAGCAGCAGAACAGAACTGGGTTTCAGGAGCAGTAGAACAGAACTGGGCTAAGGAGCAGTAGAACATAACTGGGCTAAGGAGCAGTAGAACAGAACTGAGCTAAGGAGCAGTAAAACAGAACTGGGCTAAGGAGCAGTAGAACAGAACTGAGCTAAGGAGCAGTAGAACAGAACTGGGCTAAGGAGCAGTAGAACAGAACTGAGCTAAGGAGCAGTAGAACAGAACTGGGCTAAGGAGCAGTAGAACAGAACTGGGTTTAAGGAGCAGTAGCACAGAACTGGGCTAAGGAGCAGTAGAACAGAACTGGGTTTAAGGAGCAGTAGAACAGAACTGGGCTAAAGAGCAGTAGAACAGAACTGGGCTAAGGAGCAGTAGAACAGAACTGGGCTAAGGAGCAGCAGAACAGAACTGAGCTAAGGAGCAGTAGAACAGAACTGGGTTTAAGGAGCAGTAGAACAGAACTGGG
>JBBIGC010000036.1:12727675-12746536 GCA_037576955.1 Lepidarchus adonis
GTGTTAGTGTGGATGTTGGTGTTAGTGTGGATGTTGGTGTTAGTGGAGATGTTGGTGTTAGTGAAGATGTTGGTGTTGGTCTGTTGACTGCCAGCTGCTGAACATCCTTCTGTTCAAAGTGAATGCAGGAAAAACCCTTGATGTTGTGAGTGCAGACGTTCTTCAGGGAGAGGTCAGGTCACCAAACTAATTTTCAAAGGTTTTTATTAAAGAAATAGAGAAATGACAAGTTAAAAGTTTATGGAAGGCGGATTCTCCTATAATGGGATCCCCAAAAGAGAGAAGGTTCAGAGGAAAGAAGTGTGGAGAACAGAGTTTCAATGAGCATTGATGATCCCTGAGCACGTCAGTTGATAGTCATCAGTGGGTTTTTATATCACCAATCAAACCAGGTTCAACCAGTTTCACCCATCTGTTAATGTCATGTGTGTTAGGTGGCACAGAGTCTGGGTGATTCAGAGGTTTTGGAGGGTGAATCAGGTGATGACACTTATTTCGTCCTTGATGGCAGCAACATGACATTTTGTTTAAAACAGGACGGAGCTTGAGGCCCTACACACAATGGTTTGGGGAATGAGATTACAGCTTACAGTGAGTCAGCCTTTTAATGGGGTCAGGGGGCCTTAGCTGTTTTGATGTATTGATTAATCCTTGGTTATTCTGTGTCGTTTGGGAATTTTGGTTCAAAATACAATAATCCACTTTTGTCACAAACATCTATGCCTAATTTGGTAACAGACATTTTTAATACATTTTACAAACAATAATACATAACAAATAAGTAAAGTTAAGGAAAAATACACGTTAGTGAAGAAGCACGTTCATCGCCCAGCGTGCGCATTGCCTTCGTCCCGACAGATGGCAGGAAAGTTGCGCTCACCACTCTCCCCCAACCGATTAGAAAGTGAAGGGGCTGAGGGGCGGAGCCTGGGAACTACTGTGGTTGGAAAACGCACCGCTCCCGGGGATACTTTTCATTTCCCACCCGTATTTCTTAGCCCCGCCCTAGTACTGGGTCCTTTGCGCTCGTGAGTAATCCGCCAATCAAAGTAGAGGCCCAACTTGCTAGCCAATCCAAGTACTATATGCATATAAAGATTGAACGTCATAGCCAATCCTAGTGCACTATGCAAATCAAGACACGACCTAAGCGCGGGGGCGGGGTTACGTCGGAATACGGGTAGGAAAGTGTTAGCTCCCTGGCAACGGTTTGCCGGAGTCAAGTATTCAAAGCGTCTACATTTCCAGGATTGCCCGTAACGTTTCGCCGGCGAAACAGCGAGCACGACTGAAAACGGACAAGAAGCGCAGACTGAAAACACTCTCGGAATGCAAAGGAATTAACTTTTTTGCCACCTGCTAACTGGAGGCGCGCGCGCTCACAAACACGCGCACACGCTCCATCAGTGTTTGTGTTGGACTGCGCGTGACACTTCGTCTTCGCGTGCGCAACAAAGGGAGGGGTTGTCAGATTCCGCTCATGCCCGTCAAGGTATTAATAATAATAAAAAGAGTTTTCTAAAGAAAAAGTGACCGTTCGCTCATGTAAAGGTGTCCGTCCTGGCGAACCCTGTCATGACGAACCACAGCTTCCTGTAGTGTGCGCGCGCTTGTGTGTGTGGCCGGCGAGAATTCGCGTGAGGGATTTTGTGCGTGTGTCGGGCAACATGAGCTGTTTCTGTTCGGTGCAAGAAGAGTTTTACTGCGAGGTGCTGCTGCTGGACGATACCAAGCTCACCCTGACCTCTCAGCAGCAAGGCATTAAGGTGAGAACCCCTGTCCTCCAAAACCCTCTGCCATTTCTTTGTCTTGATGCTATTCCTGAAGAGTCCCATCAGCTCCACACCTATGCCAGACTCCTCATGTGTTACTGTGCCACACCTTGCAGACACAATGGCAACACTCAACAGACACAGGCACTGACCACCTTTCTGGGTGCAGTAATCAGCCATAACATTAAAACCACCTGTCTAATATTGTGAAGGTCCCAGTTGGGCGACCAAAACCAGCCCTTTACTCATCAATGAGCCTCGGGTGCCCACGATCCCTGTTGCTGCTTCTCATTAGTTTTTCCTCCAATACATTGAATTTGAGAACTGACTGTTCACCTGCTGCCTTTATATCTTTGGACTGTTTATGTATAATGTAATGGATGTTCAGTGGTTTTATTGTTGTGGCTGATTGGTGTATACTGGTCAAAAATGACCCTATAACTGGACACTGAAGCCTGATAGTGGCGGGATGGATGGTCAGCATATTCAAAATTACATTTAAACACGTGGTATTTGTTTTTTCTCTGGGGGAGGGATCGCAGGACCTCCTTTATGTAGTGTGGATGGTAAGAACAGTCCCACCACATTCCCCAAATGTAAAGCACTCACACGTGTGTCTGGCTTCTCCTCACACTAGTAGCTGACGACTTCTGTGACCCTCACCTCCCCTGGTGTTCTCATGCTCGTTTCGTTTGTTGCTTGCGTCCACAGTTTTTTAATAGCTCATTATGGGATGCACATTTCTTCTCAGTCACCCACACACACACATACACACACTCCATCAGCTGGATCAGGTTGCGTTCCTGCTTTTAATTGTTAATGCAGAGCAGGAGGACCTGACGACTACCTCCTGGGCTGTATATGACTATGAGCTGGAGCTGGAGCTGGGGTGGACAGGCCTCTTCCCAGACTGGTCTAACACACCTTTTATACAACATTTACAGAGGATGTTATGGACTTTATGAACTTCATGCTGTTTCTGTCTAGTACAGGCATGAAGAGCAGAGCTGTAGGAAAAGTTGCATTAGTTCAGAACAATAAATGATCAAGTTTTCCCATAAAGATGATAAAAACGAATGGATAATGTTTGACTCATAGCATGTTTTTGACGGATACAACTGAGGTTCACAAAGAATATAAAGACAAAGGATCTATAACCATAAACTATACACAGTTACATCATTCTATAAATGTGACGTAGATAAAACGCTGAACCGTTTCTGATTTTTTATTAATGATCCTGTATTTAAATGTTTCTAGTTTTGAGCCTGAGCCATTGTTAAAGGAATGATTTGGTAAGTAATCACTCATTTGTGGAGCCACTTAGCCTAATGCAGGCGTTACTGGAGCCCATCCTAGCTCTCATAGGGTGACCAGCAGTGAAATACCCTGGACAGGTCATCAGTTCATCACCCATACAGACAGAAAAGACCCTAGCTGCCCCACCCAGGAATCCAACCAAGGACCTACTTGTGGTTAACCCAGATATAGTGCTGCAACTGTGTTCAGTTTTTTTCTTCTTTACTGTAGTACTGGAGCTATAAGGTTGATGCTCCCACTAGAAGACAGTGGTCACCAATGCCACCAATATGGTCACCAATATGACGATACTTATTGTTGACGTGATAAATTGTGGATGATTTTTCTGAGCATTTTGTGATATCGTCAGTACTTAAATACCATTTAATTTCAAAGACAGCATCATTAGTTTCACTTAAGTGAACTTATTATACTGTGGTGTGAGAATAAAACTCATTGTACACACTGTACATATTATACATCCATTTTTATTAAATATGGCCATACTCCGGCTTGAAATGGGCTTAAAAAAAGATGGAAAAATATATATTGTGGCATATTGTCTATTTAAAAATTCTCAAAGTACAGGGGTTCCTCGACTTACGACAGGGTTCTGTTTTTCATTGTGTGTCGTAAGTTCAATTTTGCCTTAAGTCGAAACCCTTTACATAAGCGTCTACTGTGTTTTGCCCTGAGGCCATTCCTCTGTCAGTCCACCAGAGGGAGACATTCACCCACCTGAGGCTCTGTATTACATTTTTTGAGCGTTTTATTAAAGTACTTTCACTTTTCACATCATTAAAAAAACAAAAGAAAAATGGGATTTTGGGCAGCATCTCAACCACGAATTTTCGTAAGTCGAGTATGTCGTAAGTCGAGAATCACCTGTATTGTAATTTTATATTTTTGCCATATCGCCCATCGTTAGTAGTCACCCAGAGTGTTTAATTTTAAATATATCCACAGAATTTATCTCAAACCACCCAAACCAGATCCAGCTCTTTATTTAGGAGAAGCAGACTTGTCGATGTGGTTTAGGACTTGGTTTGACTTATTGCGAGGTGTTAAACTGAACAAAGTTCACTACTTGTTTTAGACAACATCTGGGCTGGTGTTCAACAAGCAAGACGCTCTAGATCAGCACTCCTCCTCCTGAGGTGGTTTGCGAAAACAGACCCTGTTGTCTAAAAAGCTGTGCTCATCTGTTGGCAACACAGTGAAGGTTTTTGTTCATTTTTAAAGCTTACAGCAAGTTGTACTGTATCATAAACCACATCATGAAAGGACTGTGACACTTTGAGCTGGATGAGAGAGGTTTTGAGGTTACGTTAATAGAAAACTCTTGGTTTGTTAACAGATCTCCAGTTCTGAAATACAGTAGCAAACTTTGGACCGCAAGCATGTCTTGTGTGGCCTAATTTGGAAAGCGAGGAAAAGAGGAGAAACACTGGGTGAACAAGAACGCACATGGCCAGTAAAGACCACTGTCTCTGCTATGGTGGGGACGGTTCCTTCAGCGTTGCTATGTTCAGTCTTGTAGTGCTCACAACTAGAAAGATGATGATCAGTGGGAAAGATGTAGATGCAGGATATTTTTACAGTGAGTTCAACCTCAAACACATTTCTGTCTGATGGGAAAGAGCCTTTTATCATGGGCCTGGATCCTGTTTTTTCATATTTTATTTTTTCCCCTGAGGTCCATTTATGACATTGTTGTGGTTTGGTACTAGAAACCACCATAATCCATTTTTATTTTCCACCTCTGGTCTGATCAGCTGCCCTGCATTTGCTTTATTCCATACACCATCAAGGCCTGTACTTAAACCTGAGTGGGCAGAGCTAAACTGCTGTAGACAGGTAAATATTTGTAAATGTGTTGGGTTTTGTGACATCACAGAAACATTGCATTTTAAATGGACTGTTTTTGGAGCTGTATACTGTGGTCTAGTGAAGGATCAGTATATTTTGAAACTTTAATGCACTATGTTATATTCCATAAAGGGATGTTATGGGCTCTTTAATTGATTTTGCATTTAATAATCTTTAATGCTTCATTTATATATGCAATGTAAGCTGGAGTCAAGACACCACAAGAGTGAATTTTGCATAATTCTAAAGAAAAGCAGCAAAAATACCCTGTGCATGTGCATGGCTGCTACTCTGCTAAAGTGCCACGGTCAGCAAAGCAGAATGTTTGTGTTTGTTTTGATGATTTTGTCCAGCAATGCATTTTTGACGCTTGCAGTGATATAAGCTAATAATAGGTGAGTGTTATGTAAAATAATGATTGATTATAGCTTTATTATGAGGCTGCTTTATTAATAATTATAGTCAGATAGAGGGCAAACAGTAGCTATGTTGAGAGTTTAGGGTGGGCATTCTCACCCAAAAGCCCTCCTAAAGGGATATTTATTAATCTAATTTTTATAAATATTTTTTATTTTTCTCCCAAGTACTCACACAAAGTCCACCACAACAAAATGTCCCATCCACATTTGGAGCAGTGGGCAGCTATCAGAAACACCCGGGCAGAAGTGTAGCAGGACGGTACCTCAGTGGTGCCTGGGCTTGAACATGTGACCTTCTGATCCCAAGGGCAAGGTCCTAATGTTACATGGATGCTATGGTATCCCAGGTGATTGCTACACTGTGGTTATGTCATCCCAGGTGGTTGCTAACATGTTTCTCTGTGGTTGCTATGTGGTCTCAGTAGTTGCTAGGTTGTTGCTGTGCTATCCTGGTTGGTTGCTAAGGTACTAGGCTATTGCTACCTTATCCCATGTGGTTTGTTAATATATGTAATTGCTGTCTTATTACTGTTAATGAATCAATATGAATAGGAATCTGTATGTGATGTTAATGAATGTCACTGGGAGAAGTGGTCATCATTAAGCGTGTTTTATTCTTCTAGGAAAATAATCATTTTAAACTAACCTTTATGAAAAAATCTGTATGCTGGACAGAGATGGTAGCAAAAAATTGATACACCGTAGTATCACAATATTTTCTGGCATTATATGATATCGATATATGTATCAATTTCTTTTATTTCATATTATTTAATAAAACAAATATTTAATGATTTTTATATTGGTACATCACTACCTCTGAAGTCCACTAGGTGGCACAATACCTCGGTTTTCTCCCCCATCACAGCAGATATTTGGAAAAGAAATCAGAGTCAGCAAAAAGGCTGCAGACACTCATATTTGTAACGTGCCATCTCCTTTAAAGCACAAATACAACAGTACCATTTATTCTCTACTTTCGCAATTCCCTCCCCAGTGTCAGATCATATGCTAAACAAATATGGTTTCAGACGTACTGATCACAAATACCTTATACTGAGAGTTCTGGAGCTAATCAAGTAGCCAGGTTTCAGAGCTGCTGGTCTTTTCGGGTTGTATGTAGTTGCTCACCCTGCATATCCATATGCCCACCCAATGATGGAATTCCGGCTTCACCACTGAACTGTGGTGTGAGTTGTGGTGGACAATGTGGAAAATGCATCTTGCTATCGTGGGTATCATGAGTGCCATATCACCAATGGAACGTCGGTTCATCAGTTCGCTCTGGGTCTCTTGGGCTGGAAAGCTGCTTTCGGGTCTTAGCGGTGTCCCATCTTGTTATCAAGCCACACACTCGCTCATTCACACACGCTCACGCGCACACGCATTGTGCACAAAGAGCCCATTGAGTTTGCCCACAGGGGTGTGCGTGAGGAACAGAGCAGCTCACGTGTTTTCATCATCACAAAAGAAAGACGGCCTACAGACGGCAGCTTAAACCAGCAGGGCAAGGTCTGTTTTCTCTGGCCAGTGCGGGCTGCGGCCTCCTGACATTTAGTAATATTTGAACAAAAACAAGGCTTTTCAGTTTCGTTTTGTTTTTTTAGCTCCCTGATGCAATTTAAATCATTTTTGCTTTTCCAGCTTCCTCCCACACAATGGCACCCTCATTGTAACAGGTTGTGTCCCTAGACAGACAAAAAGAATGGGCTGCATTTCATGCCCGAAGAATCTTGCGCTGTGTATCCTGCTAAGTGCCCTCCAGGCCACAACAGGAGCTGGAGCCTTGACAAAATAGCTCCAACAGTGCCCTTAGCTTTCATGCTGTCGGAATAAACCATAAACCAGGCAAGGTTGTTTACTGGCCTTCATGACCGATAATACGGTTCAGAAGATTTACTGGTTTCATCATCATGGTGATAAAACACCAAACGGCTAAACGCCTTTAGTTGAAACTGTTCCACACTGATTTATGGAAAACCTTGTCAAACCTGATCATTTCTGGTTCTGGTTCATGGAGCTGGTCAAAATCAGCCAATGGTTATGTGCTGTAGTTTCATCATTTTTGGCAAAGATATTAAACCAACAGTAAGAAACTGTAGGGCAGCAACACAAGCTGAACTGGTAAATTGGAATACGAGGCACCATCATGGTTAATGTAACTTGTAATGTAACTGGCTTGTGCTGTTGCCTCACAGTGAGAAGATCCTGGGTTCAATCCCCAGGTCGGCTACAGGTGCCTTTCTGTGTTTGATACTGTAGCATCCCCTGTGTTTGGGTGGGTTTCCTCTGGGTGCTCTGGTATCTTCTCACTGCCCAGAGGTTGATTGGCTACTCTAAATTGCTCATAGGTGTGTGAATGGTCGTCTGTCTCTGTGTTGGGTTGGCCTCCACTCTTTCTTCGTCCATAGTCACCCATCTTCCCCTAAACAATTTGGGAAATGAATTTTTATATTAACACTGTGAACAGAAAACAGAATAAGTGTGATATTACACTTTAAAATTATATTTATATTTAAATTATATTGTTGGTTATCCAAATCTTTAGCCACTTAACATCATTGTAAGTGTTAGCCACAAAAGTTTCATAGTGGTCAATGGGCTTGGGCTGAGCAACAAAAACTGTTTTTTATATAAAATATGCAATTTTCTGCACTTTTTGGTGTATCCTATGTTCATATAAACATTACTGACACGTTTTAATTGGGAGACTTTAATAAAGATATTCAATTCTGTAGCGCTTGCAGAAACCGGCAGCCTGATATATTGTATTCAGTACTCAAGGGTGAATAATTGACTGTTAATTGAAAGGGTCTGGGTGAATTAGAAATTCCATTGGGAAAAAAAATCTGTATTAAAATTGAAATACTGACAAAAATAATTTGTACATTTGTTACCCAGCCTTGAACCCTTTGGGAATAAAACCGATAATGATCAATCCATCACTTAATATTCCTGTGATTATTGATCCATTCCTCTGTGTTCTAATCCACTGGTAATCCCATGATGCCTTGGGTTGAGTCCTGTGACCAACCAGAGGCTGTATCTCTGAGTGTGGGTGTTTGGCAGCTGTGGAAGTCCATGAGATTGACCTCATTCACTTAGCTGTAGATCTATGCTATCAGGACAGCAGTCAAAATAAAAGCGTTAAGGTAATGTGTACTGAGCTTAGACCCCAGAGGGCTCCAACTTGGGGAATTTCTGCTGTTTTTGTTTTCTTCCTGGAATGTGGTGTATTTTGACTGATTGAGAACAGTAACATCAGTGCTGCTTAGACAGAACTATTTGTGTCTATATTTTTAACATATTTCTGAATATGTCGGCAGATATAATTGGTTGTCAAAATGATTGGCTCCTCATAATCAGCATTATACTGGTCCTGTCTGTTTTTCTGGGCTGGATCACTGAGATGCATGGAGAAAGTCAGAACTGAGGACGTGTGGAAAGGGTCTGATTCTGTCCCATCTCCTCAACCACACCCCTGTCTCTCGATGGAGGGGGGAGAAGAGGGTGTGGTGCTATATTTGGGAAGCATGCCTTGTGCCTGGCACACACTGGGGCTGGCTCGACATAATGAAGGAGGAAACCCTCTGTAGTATGGGTTTGATGAGACGGAACAGATTTCCTTTGACTAGATTGAAGGCGGTCTAATGCGGCCTTTGGACCAGGGACCTCGCTGCAGCCTTTAATGGGATTTCTAAACGGACCAGTGTCTCTGTTAGCACGGCAGCTTGTGCTCTGTTTTGTGCACGCAGCCATATGGCAGTCCTGATTATTCTGAAAAACTCATTTGTCAAGCTCTTATCAAGTGCCAGTAAGCTAATTAGTTACCGTTATACCTCCAGCAAACAAAGCATTGTTGCCTAATATTGAGCCGACCCCCTACCCCATCCCCTCCAGGTTCACATTTGTTGAAGCATGGTGGTTCTTTCCCACAGCATTGTTTTTTGTTAAGCTGGCTGGAAGTGAATCTTTAATGTTTCACTTCATTTTGACGGTGTTCAGTTGTGGCCAGACTTATGCAGTGATACATATTAGCTCTATGCAATAACACATACTGGGTTCGTTGTAATATGAGGACAATGAGAAGGAAACAATTTGTGATTGCAACATTTGCTCACAGTGCAAACTGTGGTTAGTATTATGCACATATTTTAATAACATTATTATTATTATTATTGTTGTTGTTGTTGTCAATACTATTAATTAATTCGTTTATTTATATACCACCTTTCTCAAACCCAAGGTCGCTTTGCAGAGTAAAAAAAACATATAACAGCAATAACATTACTAATAAGACAAAATACAACACTTACAGTTAGAGCAGCAGAAGAGAGTGAATAGAGATCAGGTGGTAAAGGAAGAGGCAGAGTACATAAAGAAAAGACATGTTTTTAAAGCGAAAGAGAAGAGACGTTGTAAAGATTATGAGGGAGAGAGTTCCAAAATGTTATAGGCCAGGACACCAGATGATCTGCCTTCTAATGAAGAAAAAAATTAGTTAGAGATATTGTGAGAGATTTAGTTGATGTAGCGTTCTGCAACATTGGTCTGTAGTTCTAGTTGTTAACACAAATGACACATGTGGAGATAATACCATGCAAACTGGCCAGAAAATCAAGCAGACAATGAAACAAACCATATTTCTAAAATCTCTGCCCATTTTCCACATTTTTCACAGTCCTCCTGTAATGCCTTGTTAACCTGGCATGTTTTGCAGGCAGCTTTTGAGTCTGTTTTGTGTAAAACATGAAAGCAGAATGCATTCGACGTGCCCCTGAAACTTCCGTACAAAGGCCTAGTGTCATGTTCATGCAACCATTCCTGACCGTTCTTGGCCTTGTGTAGGCCATGTTACCCTGCTGACGAAACACAGTGCATGACAGACCAAGGCATTTGGCACCAATGATTGTCAGTCAGAATACAAAAGATTAGTGGCACCTTCCAGTATTGGAACATATCCCCTCTATTACCCTCACAGTACACTGCCCATAGGGATGCTGACCTGTGCTGGTGTTTCCAACACATCCCTTGGGCAGGCCATCCAGATATATATTCGTGTATATTTGGTGACCCTTTTATTGTATCCAGTATTTTCTTAAAGCCTGGGTAGCCAAGGTTTTATAAACCCTAGTGACAGATTTTTAAAAAAAAACAAAGATAAAAAAGAAATCCTTTTTAAAAAATAAATTTGCATTTTTTGGGTGCAGTAAAAGGTCCTGGGTTCCATCCCTGAGTTGACCAGTGGTGCCTTTCTGTGTGAAGCTCTCCCGGTATTTGTGTGGGTTTTCTCCAGGTTCTCCAGAAGCTCCAGCTTCCCTGTGACTCAAAATGAAGAAATAGTTCAGAGAATGAATGAATGAATAAATTAATAAATTTTATGTCATTTTCTCTGACCATCCTGATACTTATTGTTCTGTAAACCATAATCATATACCCTCCCATTAACCAAATGATTACATCTATATGACACTACAACAGACACCCACCCCCCAGCTCCACCTACCGCCACATATATTTTTCAGACCTGTGGGATATGCTGCAAAGTTGATAAGTGTGATAAGTAATGTCACGTGATAAATTGGCCTGATAATGGATTTCCATTTTCTCAAACCCTGCGGATGCCCAGGTTGTTGTAGCTGTTGTAATTTGTCAAACAATACACAAACACAGTATTCAATATGAAGTGCATCCAGTGATATCTGTTTCAGGTTCAGGGTCACCATCAAACATGTGAGCAAAATGTGTGTGGGTGGGGAGGTGTGTGAGTGGGTGGATGGATAGGTGCTTGATTTAGTGGCAAGGTTTACGGCTCTGCCGGAGACAGGCACAGGCATTCTCCCAGCCTGCACTCTGAATGCCTTCAGAGCATGAGGTAGGACTGATTTCCTTCCTGGAATTACAGTTCATCACCTCTACACCCATTGTTTTTCAGCAAGCGTATGCATACATACCGCCTTTAATAAAATATTCTATATTTATTCATTCATTTTGGTTGTGAGGAAGCTTTAACGAATCTAACTGACTTTTCGCACAAGCCAGGGTTAACACTGGACAGGGGGCCAACAAATCACAGGGCAACACAGAAACAGACACCCATTTACACACACACTCAAATCTATGGGCTATTTACAGTAGCCAGTCAATCTAAACCTTTCTACAGAGAGGAAACCAGAGCACCTGGAGGAAACCCATGCAAATGCAGGGAGCACTTGTCTCAGAAAGGTGCCTGTGGCTGACCTGGGAATCAAACCCAGGTAACAATGCTAACCAAAAATTGATGTTGACATAGACAAATCTTGTGATTTACATGAATGAAAATGGCAAATAAAAATGAGTAAGTGGACATCCTTGTCTAGTGCCACTAAGATTTTGTGATATGATCCTATTAGTGTAACTGTGACTATAAATGAAGCTTGAAAGTTTTACTCTAGTTCATAAACGAATCTCCAGATCCAATTCTATTTATTGTGACAAATAAGAATTTCCATTTAACATGATCAAAAGCTTTCAAAGTGATATCTGCTGTTTCAGCTTTTTTATGAGATGTGCAATGAATTAAGTTTAGTCATTTGTGCATATTAGTAGGAGTGCCTGCCTTTGAGGATCCATTTTGATCATGACAGCAGTCATATGTGGATGAACATAATTATAACTCTGCAGGGAAACCATCTGGACCTGCAGCTTTATTATTAGTAATGTTCTGGATAACTGAAATAATGTTTCATTGTTTTTTTTACAGTTTTTCCATGTAAATAAGATTTAGTTTTTTTATGGATTAGATCTAAAATTCCTTAAGCTTCTCTTGATGATTTAGTCATGTTCTCAAACTGCCCAATTCTTTACTTTGAACTAAGTTCAGTATAAGTATATATAAGTTTCATAAGTTTACATAAGTTTCTTTCTTCTTTTTTTTTTTATACTGTCACGTCCACATTGCACAGTTGGGTGACATAAAAGGGAGACCACATTGATCTTACAAATAAGTGTAAACATTTATTAAAACATAAAAATCATACCTTGCCCGGCTACTTTACCCAAATACTCTAAACAATCGTAGCCTGACCAAAATCACACAGCACCAAATTCGCCGTAAGAGTTGCAGCCACCTCTCATGAACAATGTGCGAATATGTGTGTCAGTGTAACAGAGCATGTCATCCAAATAAACAGCACACCCGTCCAGCCCTGCAAAAACCGGTATCTGATAAAATATCTGCCTAACCCTGCACATCAGTGTCATGCTCAAGTAAGTCTGTGCAGGTTGAAGGGTCTGAAAACAAAGAATAAAACTCAAATATTTATTTTCTCAATTCCCCACACTGTTGTTCACTTACATGCTCTAACATTCTATCTAGCTCAGCCGATTTCTGTGTATTATTCAAACAGCCCAACAAAACTGCATCATCAGGAGCACAAACTTCATCCTCAGCTGCCACCTGGGGAAAAACAGCTTCAGCAAATTCACATGGCAAACTTGGTTTAATTTTCTCAGTTCAGGAGTAGATACCAAATAATTAGTCGCAGAGACTTGACGCACGACTGAGAAAGGACCAGAGTACCCTGGCTTTCGCTCTGCAATGTACTGCTCTGTACTGCTCTTTCATTTTCTGCTGAGCAACACTCAAACTGACGCTCACCATTTTCCAAGATGAAAACAATGCCAAAAACCATTTACCAAGTCTATATTTAAAACAGACAAGGATGTATGCACCTTATGTTCAAAAACCAGGTCACTGGGGCTAATTCCAGTGCTTTCCTGAACTACGCCACGCACAGCCAACAAAAGCCATGGTAAAGCTTCTTCCCAATCCCCTTTCATTTCAACACAATTCAAACGATACAAAGTGTGCAATGTAGCATGAAAACGTTCCAGCACCCCCTGGCTTTGGGCATCAAATGCACTACTCAAATTGTGCTTTATCCACAAGACTTTCAAAGCCGACGCAAACGTCTTGGAAGAACAATTTGAACCTTGATCTTTCTGATCTTTCTGAATCACCTGAAATGTGACAAACATTTCATAATGGATATCTTTGGATATCGCTCGTAACGCATACGCAGCAGGATACTGTGAAGTCTGACAAATTACCATGAACAAATAGATACACTGCACCTTCGACGGAGGCAGAGGACCCACTAAATCAATAATCAAATGTTTGAAAGGCATGCTCACAGCAGGGGAGCAGACTTAATTTTCCTCATTCGGCTTTCCCACCACCTGACAAACATGGCAAGTTTTCACGAACCTTGCTACATCTTGCTTAATGCAAGGCCAATAAAAATGCTTGTAGGTTTTTTTTAACCTCAAAATGTCCAGACTCTGTCCTATGTGCTGCTTTCAAAACCAAATTGTGATACTCAATTAGTACCACCACCTATATCACCTGATCTGCCACATCAGGATCAACACTCAATAACAATTTCCGAAGCAACAAGCCATTTTGCACAAAGTACCATTTGTCTGGATCAGACATAGCCAAAGCAAAAGAATTCTCCAGACTTGGATCTTTCCTTGTGCTTCAACCAACTCATCATAGGACAAAGGTGCAGGTAATCCAGGAACAAACAAGCCAATCACCAGCCTCGTTGACGCTTCAGATGGTGATTCAACATGGGAACGAGCCAACACACTTCTTAAAAATCTTGCAGACATGTCGCAGGTGCAGTAGTAACCACTGGTGATGGAGACACTTCACAGCCTTATTTCCCAAAATGATGTGATCACCATTTACAGGAAGGGAAGGTCTCACAGCAATAGTTAATTCACCATTTGTTGGTCCTGAGCATAACAGAACTCTATGTAAAGGCAACAAAAACTTCTGCAAACCAATTAAATGAATCAAAATAAATTTCCTGTGTCTTATACAGAGAAAAATTGTAAAACTGAAGCACAAACAAAGCATTCAGAAGCTCCTGTGTCTCTTCACTGGAACTTTGTGTATATCTCCTACCAATGAGCTAAAACCATCACTAATGAACAGCGCTTAGCCCGACACACAGGACTCCCCAGATTGTACACATTTATCCCCAGACCTTACTTCACTCTTTACTCTTGGGAACTCTCGCTCTATTTCATGCATGAAACACTCGACACTGTTTGTTCCAGTGTTCCACCTCCAAGCAATAATTACATTTATCAGTAACAATATCACTCTCATGTTCTGTTTCTTCCCAAAAGATCTAATGTAACAGTTGGACCAACATTAACACGACCTGAGCAATTTTCTCTACAATCGTAATCATAATGTGAAGAAAGACACACGTGTGCTTTCCCTTTATGTGTCAAAACAAAGCCATTGGCAGGACAGCAGTATTAACTCTGTGCTCATTCTCATAGGTAGCAATTCTCTCAGGAAAATTTCTCTTAACTGTTCCAAGATCAGCAAATTGCATCAAACGTATCCACACGTATCTCGTGATGTTGTATCTTCTGTCAAAATAAAGGAGAAGAAGCTGCATGACATTTTCCTGAAAAAGACCACAGCAGCAAATCTGCATCAAATTCCGAGTCTGTCATTTCCCAGAGTAATCGTTTCAGTGGGCAGCTGAACAACTAAACAAACTGGAGATGGACAGTAATGATTCTTCTGCAACCATCACAGCCACAGTGAAGTTCCTCTCTGCTTAAGTAATACCCACAACATGTTTGGAAAAGCATATGACAGCATTTAATTTGATGTAATTATGTAATTGATGTAATGATGAATATCATAAGATATCACCAACCGTTTCCTTACTGAGAGATCAGTCCACTTATTGTTTATTAAGCCTGTCAGGCCACAGCTTTCTTAAAGCTAACTTTTCAGCTTCAAGCAGACCTCACTAACATGTGAGTGAGTGACTATTTGTCACTGTGAACAAGCCAAGTTTCTGCCAAGGTTTTAAGGTGTTTTTCTCACTTCTTTCACCACCGGATTGCTCATGAAGGACTTGGGCATGGATTCTGTAAAAGTACTTTATGATGTCAATTGTAAAAAGCACTGTATAAACTGAAAATTGAAATGAAATTGAATGTGTCATTCTATAGAATTCTGTAGAGTGTCTTTACATTGTCATTCATGCTTCTGTGTCCAGAGCATCATTTACAAGGGCTTGGGCGTGAACATAAGGGTGAGGATTTAGCAGGCTTTCAGAGGAATGAGAAAAGAACACTGCAATAATCTCCGCATCGCTGACTGTCTTCAGTCAGGCAGGGGAACATAAGCTCCCTTGTCAAAAACAGGAATTAGCGGCAATAGCACTGTTTTCTTTCACCTGAATTCCTTAAAGACAAGCACATGCTGTGATTTATGACATGCCCTCTGTAAATGTGCACTCAGTCACACAATGAATGTCACTGTAAACATATTTGTCGTTTACTTTAATGATTAATTTTAGAACCCTTTAAATATTTCCAAGCTAGCTAATGAAAGTCTAATCCAGTGGTTCTCTGTCTGGGGGATGTGGTGGAACTGCTAGATGAATAATGATTGCTAGTATTTTATGCAAGCATAATTTTAAATGATAGACATTGTTAAAATAATTTCCCACTCTGGGAGGTCCCAGATCCGGGTGAATAAAGAACAAATTTGTAAGAAATAATTAATATAAAGCCAGCTATAACTGGTATACATGAATGCATTAATGCGTTTGTTTTTATTTATTACAACATGATGTTACACAAATGCAAATAACCTGGAGGTATCATGTCCCTGTGGTGCATCCCTTGAACGACTCAGTTCTTTTGTCGCTTGTCATCCGTAATGGCCCTTATACCTTTCACCCATCAGACAGATACGCTCTACAAATGAACACAAAAAGGCCTTCCTCATTTTTCTTGTAATTGAAGTTTAAAGGACGGTGTATTGCCACTCAGGGATGCATTATTAAACACCTCCTGCATATGAATTATTACTGACCCTGGAAGTCTAATTTTAAAGCTGTTTGCTCAGGCTTCAGATACACTGGTTCAGCCGTTCCCAGTACATTTTCACTGCCTAGAAATGATCAGTGTTCCCCCTGCTCTAACATACCTGATTTAAGGTGAGGCTAGTGTTGTTAACAAACACTAGAAGTTAATAGTCAAATCCCAAATCATATCTGCAAAAACGTCTTTCAGCCAGCTCAAACTGCATCCAACTCTACTAAGTTGGCACAAACTTGTTATTGTGGTTTAGGACACAGTTTGACTTACTAAGAACTAACAAAACGAACAAAACTGGACAGATGCATGGTGTAGAAAGCATTTTACACTAGACACCTTAGTACAGTCATTTGAACATATGCTCGAACAGGAGATACATTTACTGACACCCAAACAAGGACACAGGGGAATATATAGGCAGACAGAAAACAAGGAGCACCTGGAGATGGGCGTAAACACAATCAAAACATGTGACAGGAAACCCAAAACCAAAACACAAGCACATGGCAACCGAAGCACAGGGTAGCACATGTTTCATCAGCATATGTCACTAATTCGTTTCAATAGATGTCTGTCGCCAAATTTAGGGCCCAGACCAATAGAGGCGAGCTAACGGGGTGACTATATGCTGATCTAGAATTAGTTTTAGTGACAATGGTCAACAAAATATAGAGGAGCAGCTCTGGTGTTGTCTGTAATTGAAGTTCATTTTTATAGATCAGGGTAAAAAAAGTCTCAGTGGTATGAGAATTGTGTAAATTAGATTTTTTTACTCATTTCGTAGAAAAAGATTATTTGAGATTATAATTGTTCAAATATTGAGAAAAAAGCTTTTTTTTACCATTTCTGTCTATGCATTTAAACATTGTAAAGAACAACTGACGTTTTTTTTATTCCTTAAAAGGTTTTTTTCCTGACAATATTATGCACTGTATTTAAATAGACAGATTAACAGTTAGAAGTTTAAAGTTATTATTGTTCTTGTGGACATTACATATTTATATTAAGACAGTCAATCACATTTTAATGATGTAAAAACTAAGAAAAAGATGACACAGGCCATATTGTGATTGCATAGGTGGGTTTATTGGAGGTGGATTTTGTGATGAACACTAACAGGGTCTAATGCACAGGTGCAACTTTGATGAAAAGCAAATTTGCCACCACAATGTATGGGGGTGGGCTTCAGGTCCTCAAGCATCTGCCCTTTTATCCCTGATGGCCCCCCAGTTTCTCTGTTATCACCATGCCAAAATCTATGGCACCACTGACACAAACCGCCCCATCCCTTGACTGGAGCTGGGCTGTTTCTAGCAGAGGCCATCCTAAAACTGTAGGGTCTCCATTGGTAACATTTCTCCATGGCAGCCCACTATGCCTAAATTTTTGCCAC
The DNA here is from genome assembly GCA_037576955.1 of Lepidarchus adonis. Lineage (NCBI taxonomy): Eukaryota > Metazoa > Chordata > Actinopteri > Characiformes > Lepidarchidae > Lepidarchus > Lepidarchus adonis. Next base: position 12,745,333 of record JBBIGC010000036.1, read on the forward strand.
CGCTGAAATGAACCCACCTCATGCTACTAACATCTTTATTAGCGACACAATGACTAACTGGCTCTGATAAGAGAGGTGTCAGAATATGAGAGGGCTGACATCTTAGGCAAATGGTCATAATCTTTTGGCTGATCAATGTATATTTCCATAGCAAATCCCAACCAGCCTTTAAGACTGTGAATGTGATTAAAATGGGCATTGGCATTCTTAATCAAAAGCAGTTTGTTTGTCCTCAAGTCTGCCTCTGTTTGAGCTCAGGCTTTTAGATTTGCTTAATGTGTTTAACCTTGGCCTGATAGTGTGTTTTTATCACTTTGCATGTGTGTGTGTGGAGGGGTGTAGGGAGTTTGCTGAGCCTTTCACTGGAATAGCACACAGTCGAACGCATCAGTCCACAGGGCAGTTAAGTGTGGGAGTTTTGTGTGTGTTATTGCCCTTTTTCGCCAATGGCCGTGTTTACTCTGCATTCTTAAAATGTCCTCCTCATGCGTTATCACTCAGCACTTCACACCACTGGCTTATCTTGCCCTGCAGATATTTTGGATGTTTTTATACTTCCCATGGCCTTTTTTCACTTTTATGCGTTTCTCCATTTGTTTTTGTTCATGGTCATGCTTAGGTTCTCATCCCCAGCTTTGTGTTTGTAAGTAGAATAAAGCAATTAGAAATATGTAACACGCTGTATTAGGGGAAAATTATTTTCTGCATTTTACCCATCAAAAGCTGAATACAGGGGTTAGGTGCTTAACTTCATCTGGTTCTGGGAATCAAACCCACAACCCCCTGTTCACAAACCCACTCTAATTACTGGGCCACAGCTGCGCCAATATGCCAAATAAGGCATATTAACACTGCTTGGCATCAAGTCACCTAATGCGTCTGTAAATTATTTACAATATAAAATATATTAAAGTACACCAGTAATCAGTAAACAAATGCGTTATTAATAATGATCACAATCTTAAGTGGAGCAAATGTCATTGGCCTCATAAAGAGAGAGCAAGTTCCCTACATAGTGATGCCAAAGCCATCTGTGAGTGGAAGTCCAAGAGAGCTCAAATATCCTCACATGCTGAACTTCACCCAGTGTTAATGATACTGTGTCACTGCGGGAAAAAATGAGGGGGATAATAATAATAATAATAATAATAATAATAATAATAATAATAATAATAATAATAATAATAGTACTTTTAGTCAAAAA
>JBBIGC010000036.1:12748440-12763294 GCA_037576955.1 Lepidarchus adonis
ATAAGAGCAACCATTTAATTGCACTTTACATAATATTTTAAAGCAATGAATAAATAAATAAATAAATAAATAAATAAGTAGTAAGTAAACCAAAATAATTAGTTACACATTGTATGTCAAATTGTGGTATTATGAAAATGATTTTGTTCTAAAATGCAATAAATAAATGAATAAATAAATAGTTTTATTCATTTACAAGGGCTTTATAATTTTTGGTTGTCCATCAGTTTTGTTATTTGCATGGTCCCCATATATCTTATATAATTTGCCTCACACAATATAAATATTTTTTTCTAGCGGCAGACTGAATAACATTTAGGCTGTATTCACTCTTCCAGCTTAATGCAAGCACCTTCTTACCTTTAGCAAGCTAGTCTATGAAGAACATCTGTCTTTTATTGTGCATATAGTCATGTGGCAATAAGCCAGTTAGAAACATCCTTGGGTCCACTGGCTGTGAAATTACTAAAGTTGTATGCACTACACACATTTAACCATGGAAAGTATAGGGATATTACTCTAATTTTGTTTAAAACTATTTAAATATAATTACATAAGTAAGTATATAGTTCATTAAAATGTATGCCTAAAAATGGGTCTGGATTAATATGGCATTAATGTCAGTGATGAAACTAGCAGCAGTTTGCTGAATTTACAAACTGATGCTGCCCCCTCATTAAAAAGTGTGAGAAAGATTGTATGAAACAGCTGCCATCTCTCCCTCTCAATCACTGAACCCTAATGTACCTAATGTTTTACAGAGAAAATGCTATACTGTGTTTTTGTACAATTGGCCTGCTGAGTAATTAGTCAACACTGCTTTCAGTTACTTGGTTTTGCCCATTTTTGTCAGGCAGTAGTCACCTTTTGATTTGTGACAAGACTGTAGTGAAAATACATTTAAAAGAAGGCAGAGTGTAATGTGGTGTTACCCTGTGGAGGATATACTGCCACATTATGCAGCCTGTTATTGTTCCAGAGTGCAGGAGGAAGATTGCAGTAATTAGCTAATCCTTTTGTGCCTCTGGGATATAATGCCACATTCAGGATTCTATTTTGTTAGCTTTTGTTATCAGCTTTACCCCAACACACATCCCTCTCTCACTTTCAGTCTCCATAAACCTGCCCTTTTTCCCTGTGCTTTTAGTCAATTTGTCCTATTGATTCCAGCAAATTGGCTCAAAGGCCACCAACTACTACAGATCCATCTTTGTCTTTTACAGTCAATATCTGTGTTGGTTAGGTTCATTGGTTGACTAGGTAATTAACAATAAATGGGATCTTAAGGCACACAGCTTAATTGCATTTGCGTAATTGGCCATTTTAATGGCCCCCTTATTTTCCAGTGCTGAAGGAAATTATGCCACTGACAGTCGCAATTTATCAAAGATTAAATTTTTTTGTCTGGTTTGGGATTACACAAGATATTACTAGTCTTCCATCCTCCAACTTTTGACCTGATAGTTCAGTAGTCCAGTTAAAGTCCAGCACCAAAACATTAAAGTCCAGCACCAAAAATAATTTATGTGCACACGGCATTTCTATGTAAAATTGAATAGGAGATGGGATTTTTTGTGCTACTACATTGTCGCTTATATATTTATATATTTTATCTTACATTTTCTTTATAAATGCGCCATGAGCGTGTGAACCACATTTCAAAACACTGTTTACTGTGTATACCAGGGGTGGGATTGCAGGGTATCCCATGATACGATACGCGATATGCGGCTCACGATAACAATTATATCACAATACCGCGATTATGCAATAATCAATATATCGCACGACAATGACGTAGCGATATAATAACGAAACACTGGGATGCGTTATTAATTTAAGTAAGTAACAGCAATGCTATTGTCACCTTTCCTATATCTGCTTTGCAATTACTGTTGGAAGCACTGCGAAACCGCTACTTCAGCTTCAGAGCTTTATTTCTGTTACCCTTTGTCACTTGGCAAGTTGTGCTACCAACTAAACTCACATAAAGCAACTGTTTCCACCCATTTTCCCACATCAAACACTACACGATGCATTACTCCCCATGAAACATGCCTTCCACTACAGCGCTAGTTTTTACTGTGTCTATACCAGACAAATTATGGAGCAATATGCTTCTTCTCTGATCTAAATTATTGTTGAGGACAGATCAGTCTTTCCCTGTTTTTAAAGAAGCTCCCCAACGATGTGTGTTTACTCACGCTGACAGTTTGCTGGTAGCGTCATCCAGTTGCTATGAAAGAAATGCAGGAAAGAGATGCACAGAGATACGGCATCACAAAATAATCCACAGTTTGTTCCATCAATGTTCTAAAAGCCAAATTCAGACTTTAGATTTAAATGTGGCTGGGGCGTCTCAGCCAAGCTTTTTTTGCATCTACCTGTTGCAAAGTTCATGTTCAGCTTTCACTCATGTTTACCACTTAATGTCAGTTACTTATAACAAAGTCCATTAAAACTTTCAGAAATCAAAAATTGGGACCTCTAGAAATGCAACACCCAGTGTAAACCATACATTAATGTCTGTCACAAGCTACAGATAAAACATAGCATGATGTGTTTAATCTAGAAGAACCAAAAATGTTGCCAGAATCTTATAATGGCAGAAAGAAAAACAATCATAAAAGTGTGTTTTGTTATCGTTTTTGATCTGCTTTGATATTTTTGCCCAAACTGAGGGCCTAAATTTAATAGTAATGTACAAGTAATAAATTAATATGCACAGTAAATGTTCAATTCCAAACGATCCTCATAGTTTACTTCATGGCTGAAACAACCTCCAGTGCCTGAGAGTGAACTGACTGTGATGTTTCTCTTCTGTCACAAGTGGGAGAGGGAATACATTATAACTAAATACTCGGAAACACATTTCCTCTGCATATTTCTCCTCCCGGTGTTATTTTTGTCGTCCCACCCTGATCGTCTACATTGTCTTATCAGGGGTAAGATAAGGCAGGAATGTGGGAAACAGGTTCAGGAGCAGCTCTGCTGATGGTTAACAGGGATTCTCTCGTCCCAGCGTGGGTCTAGATCTGAGTGAGGTGCCAGTATTTTGGTGAAGCGCAGACTCTGTTTCAGAATAAAATTTTCAATAATTTATAACAAATACTGTGAGCTCTAAAAGATTGGAAAAATGTCTTTGTCTTTGTCCCACTAATGGATAAAACCAGTATTTGCCTGAGGAGTGAGATTTATAGTTGTAAACTTGTTGGGGTTCACAGAAGAAGGCACAGGCAGCACCTCAGAAATATATACTGAATTTTAATAAACATAAAAAAAACACAAAACATAAATGCCAAGACACACCTACAGCTTGCATGAGCACAACACAACACATTAACCGACAACAAAGCACTGAAACAATGGGGTCAAATACAAAGACACAATGAGAGGGGACTCCTGACAAGTTGAAAACACAGAATGAGACCTGTGACCAGACAGAGATGACAGAGAAACCATTATAACAGTAATGCTGGGAAATTCGTGAACTCTTTTAAATTCCTATCTATCAATCTATACAGGGGTCTTCGACTTATGACTTACTCAATTTATGAAAATTCAGGGTTACGATGCTGCCCCAAACCATGTTTTTTTTTTGATGGTGTGAAAGTGAAAGTAAAAGTACATATAATAAAACGCTCAGGAAAATGGGGAAACAGAGCCTCAGGTGGGTGAATGTCTCCCTCTGGTGGATTAACAGAAGAATGTCCCAGGGCATTACACACGTAGACGCTCATGTTAGGGCGCATACGACTTATGACGCACACTGAGGAACAGAACCCTGTCGTAAGTCGAGGACCCCTGTATATGTATATAAGTCCTTTTAAAGTTCCTCTTTTTTGTTTGTGATATGATCCTTTTCCACAAATATGTTGTGAAGATTAGACTTTGATAGATCCCTGTTTTTCTTAATAAATGTGCCCAGTTGTCCTTTCCTAGATTAAAAACAGTTGAGTTTTACTTCACCTTTAAAATAACTGCTAACCCTAAAGGTTCAAATACCTTTGCTATACACAGATGTGTATTGCTGTGTTGGTTAAATAAATAATAATTTATGTTTTATCTTATTCATTTATTTGGCTTTATTTTATCTATTTTTATTTTGAAAAATTGGATGATCATGAGCACAGCTGTACTTAATAATGGGAATGCGGTTCTTTTCAGTATAACCACCTTGAGGGTTTGTTGCCAAATAGCTTTTGTCTAATCTGACAACATCTTCTTCTGCCAGAGTTCCATTAGCTTCCTGCTGTAGCAGTGTCCAAGTTCAACTGTTCAGAAAATTCACTGTCCAATTTGAACATGATTTGGAGTGTAGGAGTAAAAAAAAATTAAACTCAAGTAAAGTACAGATATTTTAAAATGTACTTAAGCATAGTGCTCAAGTAAATGACCTGCATTACTTCCTAGCCCTGGAGTCCTGGTTCCTTCCAAGATTTTTTCCTCCAGTATTAACTATTTTTTCTTTCCTCTGATGCCTTTGGCTTGCTCAGGTGAGGCTTGGACCGAGATTCTATAACACTGTATTGCAGCATCAGTCGTACATAATGTTAAGGCTTATAATTTTTCAGAAGGCTTTCATACACAAGAATGGCTCTCTAGAGAAGGTTTTTGTAGACAACCAAACCTGGTTCTTCAGTCGATTCTCGCAATGATGTCTTTGGCATCTTGATTTGTAAGACTGTCCAGAGCTAACTTCAAAGGTTCTCTAGGGTTTTTCACTGGCATGCAATAGTCAGGTAGGTTGTTTAACTGCATTTTCCCCAAAGCTCAACTGAAAGTGCAGAAATGTTAAATTGAGTGTGCAGTGCATGCTTCAGCACCCCCATAGAAGTTTCAATGATGGTAGCATCTTTCCAGAGTGAGGCCCTTCGGGGCTTCGGGGGTATGAATTACGGTATTGACAACAGAGATCACCACCAACTGGAGTTATAGTGTTTCATAATGACTTTGGTGAGAGAAGACTATAGGGCTTTACATCAGTGGCCTTTGGGAAAGATCGAAGGTTTGAGTTACCGCCAGTGTGACATTCTTTGAAGTTGAGCCATATGGCTAATTTAGCTAGCCAGTCCAATCTAGCCAACTCCTTCTACGTAAACTATCAAGAAATTCATGATTACTATCTATATAGACTGATTGACGCCAAGGATGTACGGAATACGATCATGGTTGATTATCATTGGTGTTTCACCTGAAGTCTGCCACTCTGGGCTCTGGGCTCTAGTCTGGAATGAGTAATGTGAACCATAGTGACGCATTCTACAGCAGAGTTGTGGCGAAAAGTATGTGTGTGCTAGAGAATAAGTATGGCCCTGGGGGGAGATACCAGCCACAGTTCGAGTTTCTCTCCATCTCCTTAGAGATGTGGTGTCATTTGAGCCAGCGTGTGTCATAAGTGTGAGTTGTACAACAAACAACAGGGCTGCCACATATAGAAGATTTATTACCATTGACACATACTACATAGCAAGACTTACAGTTAATGTCACCTTTAGCTGAGAGATTGCCACATGAGTCGATCAGAACTAAACTGAAATGTTCTTTTTTGGCTCGGCAAGCCACAAGACTTCTTCAGCAGCAAGCGTCCATGTGATCATTTGTCATGTTAGAGAAAGGTCAGCTCACAGCATGAGCATAGGGAATGTCAAACAAGTGTACACCACAATGTATAGGTCACCCAGTTGTACTTCAAAAGCACTTCACACTAAGCAGTAGCAGTAGTTCATCAGTCTATGATCAAAAATAAATGTTTTTAATGTGCAGAAAAATAATGTTCCCAAAAATGTAGAACTTGCAGCCCAAAGATCTGATGACAACAGTAAGATTTAACCGATTTGGTTGGTTGGACTGCGATGGGTTGCCCTCCTGTCCAGGGTATATCCTGCCTCTGCCTGTAGTCAGCTGGGATCGGCTCCAGCTTCCCCTATGGATAAAGCAGTTTGGAAAATGAATGAATGGTTGGTTGTATCATTTTTTGTATCATTTTTTGATTTGTCAGCCCCAGATAGCACAATTAATTAATGTTAGAAATACATTGTAATACAGAACATTTCTGGTGATCTCCTTTCTTAATTAGGGTGCAATTCATCAATATATTGTGAGACTGCATTGCAAAAAGCAAACAAAATGCATCATAGTGAGGATCTGGAGTTTCATGTTCAGGAGGAAGTAGCTCCAAAGATCAGCTTCATTGGAGTACTGATTGATTAAACAGGAAGCTGGAACTCTTTTTTGTGAAGTTGCCCTGCATCCAGTTCTTTTCTGTTGTGTTTTGAACTGATATCTACATAAAAAAATCTACTCGGTTTTGAATTTGCGATTAAAATGTGTCTACTGTACTTCAGCCTCCATCTCATATATGAGAAGGCATTAAGGAAAATGGACATTCTGTTAATTATGACATATTTACACCTTATGTTCTGTCTGACTTCATTATGTCTAACTGCAACCATTAGCTAGGACACGCCCTATCAAATGATACCACTGACATTGGGAGGGTGAACATTAATTGGAGGTGAATGCTGACTGCCAATTCTGCAAAGTCAGTTAGCAGATACCCATGCTAAGTAAGTGATGTGAGAGATGGCTCTCCATCTTACCCACCCAGAGTGTGTGAAGCCAATTGTTGTGTCTTGGACTTACGGCCAAGGATGGCTCAGGCAACTCAGAGAATCGAATTTCGCGTTCACCTAATGAACAGTCCTACACGTAGGTTAGTTTGAACAGCACAGTTTGGGTGTTCTTAATTAATGACTTTATAAGCCGTGAGCTGTGCCCATTTGTGCACAAAATAATTAAGATGTTCCCATTCCTTACTAAGTTGTGGCCACTACTTAATGATTGCAATCATTTATTAATTCCCATACATAAGCTGTTGCAATGCATAAGAATCCTGTTCTGGCTCCTGAGGAGGATGTTGCCATGTATTATGGTTATTAACCAGCAGGATTATGCATCATATAAACATTAAGTTGGAGGAAAAATGTAACCATCCAGAGAAAAAATATGTCCTAGTACAATACAAGAATAGTAACTCAGCATATAAAGCAGTGGTTCCCAAACAGGTTCTGTAATACTCCTTTAGTGTTTCCCTGCTTACAAGATGCCCAATCCAACTGTTCTAGACTTGAAGTAGTGCACAGGGCAGGGGGTACACCATGACTGCTCTGAAAACCACTGGCATAACGAAAGAATAGCAACAATACTGAACAATTAATTGTACGATTACTGGATAATCGCTACTTAACAGGTATTACTTCAGCCAGGGCTACATATCTAGCTGGAATGGTACAGACCTTTGGGCCTGGTGGTTATGCTTTGCCATTGTGAGCAGAGGGTCGCTGGGTCAAGTCCCAGCCCCAGTACCACTCAGGTACCTTTGAGCAAGGTACTGTCCCGCTATACTGCTCCCCAAGTGCTGTTGATAGTTACACGCTGCTGGGATGTGGATGGGTTAAATGCCGAGATCACATTTCATTGTGGTGCACTAATGAGGTGTGTTCACAATGGCAGTCACTATCTAAAGACCTTTTCTTTTGAAGGTAAACATGGAATTCATGCTTTGATCAGTTATGCTGGAGACAATCGAAGTTGTTACAGTAGATCTGTCAGTTTACTGTCAGAAACTGTGTAATTGGACTTTATGTTGTAGCATAATTGTACTGCTGCAGCGTAAGCGCAACGTTACCCTGACAGTATTTTATTTTGCATCTGATCTCTTGTGTATGTGTCATTCTGTTAATTCATGCCAGGCCAGATGAGTGTTTGGAGTGTGAGCTTTCAAAAAGAGCAGCTATTTATTTAGCCGTCTGAAGGCCTGCAGCTTTTTTAAGGTTTTTATGCCCTGACATATTTGGAGAAGGTTGTGCTCTGACTAATTTAACATGTAATATAGCAGAATTAATGAGAAATGTCAGCATAATGCATAATTGGAATAAATATTTTAACTTGCTTATACTACCAGCAATATTATTTTGCAATCTGATCTCATCCTTGTGTGTGTTCTGGTGTTAGTTCACATGAGGCCAGACGCAGCTGCCGCAGTGCATATTCAGAGTCATGTTAAAGGAAACATTTTATCAACGTCACATTAATATTTCAGAATTATCAGTAGGAGGGCGTCTTCCGCAGCACAGCGATCACAAACATCCTTTCAGCCCAAAGCAAAGAGACATCTGCCTGCCAGGTGACAGCATATTCATCATCGTCCTGCGTAATCAGGTTTAGTTCTGAGGGTGCGTGCACGTGTGTGTGTGTGTGTCGGGGGGGGGATTTACAGAAACTTGAAAAGAAGACAAAAGAGACATTTAGTAACATTAGCAACAAGATAGAATAGAATTACTAGAGGCTTCTTTGTAGTAATAATGATTCAGCGGTCATATTCAAAACTGACTGTATTTCTCCAATTTGCCACAAAAGATCTCACCCTTTAACCCTCACATATCCTGAAAGCAACAAAAAATTCTAATAAAGAGCCCCCCCCGTTTGCTTGCCCAGAATCCCACCCACAAACCTGCCCCTTTGTTCATTTCCATTAACCTTTCTATATATACAGTATATACATCGTACATCTAAAAAAAAAAAAGTTCTATATTTCTTGACATTCCTTTCAGAAAGTGAAAATCATATATTATATAGATTCTAGAGTAGAGTGAAATATGTGTTTATTTCTTTAAATTTTTATGATTATGGCTTTAAGATAATAAACCCAAAATCTACTGTCTCATGAATCATGACTGAATGTGGAAACTTCACACTGGACTTCAAGCAACGTAGATTCTGTGCTTCTCCACTCTTCCTCCAGACTCTGGGACCTTGATTTCCCAATAATATGCAAAATTTACATTCATCTGAAAGGGGAATTTGAATCACCGAGCAACAGTCCAGTGCTTTTCTCTTTAGCACAGGTAAGACGCTTCTGACGTCGTCTCTGGTTCAGGAGTGGAGACATGAGGAATGCAACATTTGTAGCTCATGTCTAGGATTCGTCTGTGTATAGTGGCTCGGATGCACCGACTCCAGCTTCATTCTACTCTTCAAACTCCCCCAAATTCTTGAATGAATTTTTGCTTTTTCCTTCCACTCAACTTTCTGTGAATTATTCTAATTTTCTGGGACAGTGAATTTTGGGTTTTATTATCTGTAAGCCAACATTCCAAGAAATAAAGGCTTTACATATTTCACTCAATGTGTAATGAATCTATATAATATATGGATTTCACTTTGTGAATATCAAGAAATATTGAACTTTTTTACGATTTATTTTTTTAGATGTACCTGTATATATAGTATGTGTGGTTTGTGGTCAGGACAGTCCTGTCATGCTCTGTGTTAAAGCTGAAAATGAAGCCAAAGACCCTTTCCCACTGTCAGAAGAAATAAACAAACAGCATGTGATGGACAGATGCAGCAGAGGATCCAATCTGGACTCAACCTAAATTCAGCTGGAGCTGTTCAATAATTGATCAGTCACCATCTCTGCTTGATTTTGGAAAGAGATAGACTGCGACAAACACTGCATAACTTCTGTATAGGGATGAATAGCTTTACTTTTTCTTAGAGAGTATGGCCTGTCTTAATGTCCAGAAATAAAGTCCACAAGTGGATAATTTAGCAAAAAACATCTCATTTGCATATTTGCATAAAATAGCCAATTGGGCAAGACATGTTTGGTGTCTGAACTTAGTTTTGCACTGGAATTATGAAGCTAATATAACACGTATAATTATGCAAAATGAAATGCTAATGCATTGTGAAAATATATTGTCAACCTTTAACCCCTGTCCAAATCATCACACACTTTCCATAAAGTACAGCTCATATAGATCTGCTTATATGATTTCTGAAATTTAGGAATCAGAAGGCAGAAGGCAGTGCTGCTACTGTTTTTCAGTAATCGCTTTATTTAAAACTAACCAGACATCTCAAACTGCACGACCAAACATCTTACCCTTATTTGCTTGCTAAGTTTTAATTTCTTCCACATTTCTTCACAGAAATCAACGAAGGGGTCAGTGGTGCTGGACTTTGTGTTTAGCCATGTGAACCTTGCAGAGAGCGACTACTTTGGGCTACGCTACTGCGACCGCAGTCATCAAACGGTGAGTGAAGACAGTACAGTAGTATTTTTGGACCCTGTTCTGAAACACATTGGCTTACAGAATGGATCGCATGGATAGAGGGGTTACAAAGAAGCGTGTGCATTACTGAAGGTGTTTTTTCAGAGGAGAAGACTGACTGTGTTTGCCTTCGGGGCAAATTCTGGGCTAGGCGATGAGAAGAGCCATAAAAGAGTGTGACAGTAATCTTCTCATAACCTCCTCCCACCACTGAGGCACTTTTTGGGACCTATCCCCAATCTTAGATTTATTGCTGAGCTAAAAGTGGGTGAGAGGTGAGAGGTATACACACGCAATGCTGTGGAATCAGCTATAACATTAAAACCACTGGCCTAATATTCTGTAGGTCCCATTCATGCTACTGAAACACTGCTGAGCCATCAAGGCACGGACTAAAGAAGAACTCTAAAGGTGTGCTGTGGTATCGAGTAGATGCAGATCCTATATGTGGGACTTTCATTGATTGGACTTGTTTGTTCAGCACATCCCACAGATTCTCGATCGGATTTGGAGAACAAGTCAATACTTTGACCCCTTTGTCATGTTCCTCAACCATTCCTGAGCTATATTTGCAGTGTGGAAGGGCATTATTCTGCTGAAAGAGGTAAATGCCTTTACAGAATACCATTGTGTTTAGGTAGGTAGTATGCATAGAGAAACATCCACATGAAAACCAGGACCAGAGTTTTCCCAGCAGAACATTTCCCAGAGCATCACACTGCCTCTTCCCATAGTGCATTCTGGTGCCATGTCTTCAATAAGCCTGGGCTGCTGGTTCATGATTGTTCTTTCTTAGATAATGTCTGGTAGGTACTAGCCACTGCATACTGGGAGCAGCCCTGTTTGAACACCTAATTGGGCAATGCTCTGACCCAGTCACCTAGTAATCACAATTTGGTTCATGTCAAAGTTGATCAGCCCATTTTTCATGCTTATTACACAACTACTTCAAGAACTTAACATCTCAACAGGTGCCATTGTAATGGGAGAACCAGTGTTGTTGACATCTTCTTGGTTTTATGTTATGGTTGATAAACAGCAACATCTCAGTAATTATGATAAGAACCATTGGAACCAGAGGCCCATTTTTCATACTTTCTCTATGGCTCTTGTGTTTTGCATTCATTCTTGACTCAAGGACAAGAGTTCTGTCTTTTTTAGGAGTGTTTAATGAGCGTGTTTAATGTTGTTTGGTCAAATAAACTAATTGCTTATGTATTTTTCCGAAGGAGGTACAAGGGAGATAGCAAATAATGGAAACTTAAATGAAATATTATATTGGAGCTAATGAAATGTTAAGTCAAGCTCTAATACATGGGTTAGCGGTGACTTCTGTGCAGACATTCAAACTTGCGTGGGTTGGTTTTCAGCAGATGACAGGCAGCATTTGATTTGGGAACAATTTATTTCTCACATCTGTTCGTTTACCATTTATATTGTTATCTTACTTTTATTATTATTGATACTGATGTCATACTATTGGGCATTAACCACACCATACATTTTGGTGCAGCCTGACAATAACCAGACTTCTGCTAATACACTCCTTGTGTGTGTGTTGACTCAAGTCCCTGAGATCTCGTTCCTTCTTAAAAGTTTCCTGGTAAAGGTGCTGAGGGTCCCAAAGGTTCTTGAGGACAAATCCTCACAATTAGGAGAACTCAGACTTACATGTAACTTAGCTAAGATGTGATGAAGGTAATGTAAGTCATGACCCAGGTACCTGAACCACGCCAAATTGTTTAGTAGCATCACCAAAAAAGCGTTAGCCTTGCTTATGTGGTTTGACACTGAGCGTGTTGTCTCTAAAAATGGATAAATGCATAATTAAGTCAACTGTGTAGCATATTTTTATTCATTCTCATTAAATGACAGTATGTCATGTAGTCAGAAACCACATAAGGAAGTCTGGTTTAATGCACACTGGTGGGGTATTATCTGTCCTTACATGTGAACTATTTACCTTGTAGGTTCTGGGCAAAAGTAAAGAAGCATGTTGTGACTGATTGACTACATTATAAGTAAGGGAGAAACTGTGTCAATTTTATTCTTTGCAAAACTGTCACTCAAACATCCCTGGAAAAAAACCAAGAGGGGTCTCACCTGCCAGAGCTGCTCCCGCAATCCCAAAGCATCTGTACATGACATTTACCATAATCCTTATCTCTGCAGAGACGGACAGCGGGATAGTGGGACTCTGCCATCTTTTCTTTTTGTCTTTACATTCCCTGAATGTCCTTTCATTTGCATAAACCGTCCTGCACCCCAACCTCCCAGCTGCAGCAGTGTGATTATTAGATAAGATTGGCCAATTCAATTAGCTTATTCTAATTTGATCATGCCCAGTACTAATTGGCATCCCTTTGTACGCAGATGTTTGAGTGTGTGTGTGTGCTCTTATTGGCATGCATGAGTTTTTTTAAACAGAATCCTTCTGACAGTCTTCCCTGGTTTGACTTTGACTTGCTGACTTGGAATATTTGAAGCAGCCTCATTTGCATGCGCTTGTGCATATCGAGTGCGATCAAAGTGCAAGGAAGTCCACTCCTCTAGACTTCACCTGCAGTAAAACTGCAATTTCTTTCTACCAGAAATCCGCAAGAGTATGAGAATGCTGCGTGGGTGAGGCAGCGTGTTAATTAGCCTAGTGGCACAACTGCCTCAGTCTGCAAAACGAGTCTGATTTCCACTTGGTTCGCCTTTATTGGCGATGAACATGAAAAGTACAAACAGGAAGTGCTGGGTTATTAATAGATAAGAGAGAGGAAGAAGGCCGCAACTTGTTTTTTCAGAGAGAGACAGAGATTTTGCTCAATAGCAGCACGGCATCTCAGAGGCATCAGCTTCTCTGCCATAAAATTAGCATAACACAGGCCGCTGTCGAAGCTGAGCACATGGCTAGGCAGACAAAAATAACGAGTTTGATCACATACAACTTATAGTTGTTTCTGGTCAGATCACCAATGAAGTGAGCTGTTCAGAACTTCAGTGCGACAAGAAAGAGGTTTACCATGGCCTCGATCTATAATACAGCATCATGCTGCTAAGTGTTTCTTCAAAAACACTTACGTTCTGATTTTTTTCTTCCTCTGCGTCTGGATTATCACAATAGTCGGCATTATATTCTCATTTCAGAAACCTTGGTAGCAACGCTTCATTGACTGAATGTCCTGGTAAAATAGTTATTTTTGTTCCTCGTTCACTGTTCCTAGATTTTCTGGAAAGATCTCTAGATGGATTTTCAGTCACATGACACATCCCTGTTTCTGGTCTGAATCAAGCAACTTCTGAGCTCTTTCCTTATGTGCAGGTGATTTATGGTCCAGAACGTTCTCACAAAGCCATTTGAACATATTCCAGGGCAGCTGGGCACCCCTGATGTGGGCTAATTCTACCAAATATCATCTGCTATATCATTAGCTTTGTCAAAACACTAAAAAAACTAGACATAGATTTGAAATCAACATGAAAACATTACAGAAACCACATGATGAGAATGGGCCGTTGACTTGTGTCTGTAATACATATAATCTCTAACACAGAATAAGGGAGTTGTGAATACACAGAATGTCATCCAAAGCACACTGCCTCCAAAATGAATTGGAGTCATTCTGACACTGCCTCCCTCACCACCCGGCTGCATGCTGCGACCTGCTCCTGCTTCATGTTTTATTGATGGAGGCAGTAATGACTCTTACCCGAAATTTTTAACAAGCCTGTTTTACAGTCCGCTTTAATGGGCCTCATATTCTGTCGCTGCTTGCATGACTGAACATCTCTAAGAGTTCAAACCCTACTCAGATTTGTCTCTTTGGAGTTCCATAAAATGGCTCCCCTTTTTTGATCTCCCATGGGTGCTTTTGGAAATGGGTTTGCAATGTACTGTGTAAAGAAATCCAGTTGTTTGCTCACCAGCCACTTTACTAGAAACTCTGGCCTCCACCTTGCTGGCCTGCATTTAGAGGCTTGATGCACAGTTTGGCTTCCTCATCACCTGTCAGTTTCTGACCACAGAGCCCCTTTGCTGGGTGGTTTTGGGTGGTGGGCTGTTCGCTACCTAGCACCGATGTGTGTAGTGGTATTGAAGCATGTCTTTGCTACACATGCTTCAATACCACTGTCGTGTCCATGTGAACGCAGTGCTGAGAGTAGTTCAGCCAGTTATCAACAGGTCAGCAACTGATTGATTTACGATCAGTAAGAGGGAGGCTGACATTACTGAAAGGCTACAGTTTGTAATTGTTCACATAAATAGTGCACTTATATGTTGGGAGGAGCTCATAAAGTTTCCAATAAATGGAGGAAAAAGCTAGGTGTTTCTAATAAAGTGGCCAGGGAGTAAAACTATAAGGTACAGTTTTATGCTAAAGTATGGGCACCCGATTGATAAATAACAGATTTTGGTGATTTTGTAATAAAAAATGTTAACACTGTCTCTCTAGGATATGAAAAAATACACAATATTTTCAGCAAACAGTAATGCATATTTTTATGTCATAAATTTAACAAAAACCATTAAGCATGGGGGTGGATCTATCATACATTGGGGTTGTGTTGCATCCAGTGACACAGGAAATATTACACAGGTGGATGGAAGAATGGATTCTACTAAATAAGAGCAAATTCTGGAAGCAAACATCACACCATCTGTAAAAGAGCTGAAGCTGAAAAGAGGATGAGCTTCTACAACAGGACAATGATCCTAAACAAACCTTGAAATCCACCATGGACGA
>JBBIGC010000036.1:12770434-12788071 GCA_037576955.1 Lepidarchus adonis
GAGGGGCCAGGTTATGGATGCACTTGAAAGTGAGAAGCAGAATTTTATAGTGAATCCTGGCATCTACAGGCAGCCAGAGTCAATCAAATAAAATGCAGGAAATCTGTCCTGCAATCTTTCATGGCAAGAGGTTGGTTTGACTATATATGGGGCAGCAGTGGCCTAGTGGTTGGAGAACATGGCTTGTGACAAGAATGCCACTTGTTTAGTTCCTGGGACGAGCAGGGAATGTGTGGGACGGGTGAGTAAACACCAATTTTCCCCTCCCACATCCATGGTTAATGGCACCCAACCCTGCAGTTGAGGGCACATAGCTCTTGTTTAGGTTAACAGGTTAAGTTAAGTTATAAATTGTTTTTTAATGATGTGACAAAAACCAACACAACTATATTTGTCTATTTAGCTTAGTAGCGTTTAGCCCAAGCCATTCACAATAACGCTATATGGAATGTTTCTGTCCAGACTACAATTTGATTGAGTCACAATATGGAGCAGCCAATAAGAACGTCAGAGCAGCTAATCAGAATATCAGAGCAGCCAATCAGAACAGATAACGTTTACAATTACAAAATCAGCGGGTTTAATGGTGGAAAGGCTGTTATTTGTTACGCGACATCATGTAAAAGTCAAAACTGCTTCTCAGGGCAAATAAATTAAAAAATATTATTTTCTCTCAGTGGGAAAACAGCCATGCAGATGGGGAAGGACCAGTCTGTGGGTTTGCCCAGGCCAGACCTGGAGGTGGTGCGGACCCGCAGTAAGACCTACCCCAAGAGGAGCACTCAGCCTACGGGTGAGCAAACATTCACGCTATCAGCTTAGTCCTGCTGCACAATGAACATAGCACATAAGCTGGCATTCGTAGCTGTGAATACTGGCTTGTGCATTGCTTGTGACCATCTGTTGTAGCTGTGTAGGTTATGAAAATTGAATGCACAAGATTTGTCTTGAAAGGCACAAAAAATATCACAAGCTGCATTTGACACAGGTGTGTGGTAATCCTGTTACTCTGAATGCAGAACCTGCTGGAAGTCCAGTTCCACCCGAGTTAATTATATCAATTGTGAGATTAGGTTCACTTTAGTAACTCGCAGGCACGTGCAGAGATGAACATGCTTATTACTTGGCAGGAGAGCAGGAAGCTAGTGTAACGGAGAACGAAAATCTTGAAACTTCGTGCAAGGCAGCAGAGTCTGAAAACAAGCAAAAAAAAAAGGAAAAGGATGATGAGTAGCGTAGATGCTACAAGTACAGTTCTTTTTCAAAAAATCAAATACCCCCAGTCAAGTCAGTGTCAAGTCAAATGTTTTGTTGTTGATGTTATAGCAAGCTGGCATATTGCTGTTACTGCAAACTTTTGATTTATTTATTGAGTTAAACATGCTGAAAAAATATACATAAAATATGCCATTTTAATTTGTCCCAGTATCATAAATACAGCTTTTTGACTCTTTTCCAGAGCAACATACAGGGAAACTACAGAGAAAATGTTCATTTGCTAATTTTATAGTTTTTTTCTCACTTTTATTTTTTTTACATTAAAATACATCTTTTAAAAAAGTTTTTGATAGTTTTACCAATGTCTTTTTATAAAGATGCAGAGGGAAAATGACATTATGCTGTAAATCATTTTTTAAATAAAGAGGCACATGAGCCTTACTGGATTTTTGCTGACCTATACACAGTAGCAGCAATGGTAATACATATCTTCAAATCTTTATTTGTGTACTTTCAGTGCCCATTTAGCATTTGTCCCATTACATTGGCATAGGTCACTTTTATTTGTTGCTGTGCTCATTTGAATATGCAAGTAATCTTAGTCTGAAAAAAGAGGGTAAATCTGACCTGCTGTCCATAATCGGCTGCTTTTCTATCCACGGATACAACTTAATCCTATTTAAACTGTAGGCTTCAGTCTCCAAAATACTTCAGCAACCTAGCAGAGAAACACTGAATGTCTTTTAATTTTTATCAAAACATTGTATAAATATAGCATAAATAATGGGCCAATTCAAAATTAGTAATGCAAATTAATTATTTATCAGTGTGTTTTTTTACTGTAAATATGAGGGAAATCCAGCTTTTACTGAGATGAGATTGAAACATAAAATAAAAAATGAAAGATTTATATATATATATATATATACATACATATTTATCGTATTTCCCCAACCATATACATTATTTTTGCAAACCTGGTATTGAGTGCGCTTGCTTAAATGGTGTGGCCTAAAAACATGATAACACATTCACTAAAGGTATAATTCAGTGCACAAAAAGATGACATCCCCTAATGATTAGTTTAATTTAAATGTACTGTTTACTGCAGCAATAAACAGTTTGAAATTCAATGCAAAGCAAAAACATAGAAAGTGATATATTAGGATAAAATGCGGAACATGTAAAGCCCCATTGCTTATGTTTAACTTTCCGGCGCTCGCCCCGCGACCATGCTCGGAGGCCCTCAAGCTTGGCGGAGCAACTGAGTTGCAGCGCCACTCAGGGTGACTCTCCAACTTCGAATGCACTTCTGAAAAAGCCAGTGCAGAGACTCACTCAAAGGCAGAGTTAAGTTTTGGGACCTGTGACTTTAATTTAGTCTGTGTTCTCTCAGCACAGAGCGTTCACATTTGCAATCTGCGCCAACGTGCACTGCTAACTTGTGCTCTCTTGCTAACACTGCACTAAAAACAACGCTATTTCAACCAGTTTTCCACACTACCCACCTGTTCTCTGCTCCACACAAAGTCCATAATGCATTGCTCCCCCCACAACACAACACTGAAAACTGAAAACAATTTGCCGGAATTAGCATTGATTAGCAGTTAGCCTAGCCGTCAGAGTAGTCAATGCACCAAAAGACCTCTCACTGTGGTTGTAGAGTTGATCCAATCTAAATGAAGCGATTAGATTTACTAAGTATTAACTGGTTGTCATATTCTGACCAGAAGAAGAAGGTTTTGTTTTAAGTGAAGCCATTTTTGAGAAATGAAGTTCATACTGGACCAGAGCTCATATTCCTTTAATGTGTCTTCTAGGAATGAACAATGCGAGCAGATCGGCCACAAAGGCAGGAAATTCTCCTTGTGAAGGCCAGGCTAAAAACACCGCCAGTCTCTCACCAGCTAAGAGGTAGTGACCTAGTACGCACTGATAAAGAGTAACAGCTACTTAATATAATTGTTAACCACTGGGTATAAAAAGCATTAAAGGCATTTCTGTTTGCTCAAGTCCCAAAGCACCCAAGACAGAGGTCAACTCAGAGGAGCAGCCAAGCAAGCCCACTGCACCCTGGGATGAGAATGCACCACAGAGGTACTGTGTTAAAGGATGGATATAGATTGTGGTAATCTCATCTGCATGTACGCAAACAAGAACTTTCACACACAAGGGCACTTATACACATTTACGCCACAAGCTGTGTCGAGACAGGAATCAAGAGCGAGGTCAAGTGGATTTTCCTTCTGAGCTACTTAAAAACAACAGTTGAATAAATTCCTTAAAGGGTAAATACAGATTTTTTTTTAGTTCATAATCCATGGTGGCTTAATGTGAAATGCTATGTTCTACAGAAACTTACAAGGTGAGAATTTTTTTACAACAGTGATGATTGGAACTAGATGTAGTGTTTAATGGCTTTAAAAGCTTCTTTAAAGAATGTAGCTGTTATACATTTCCTGATGCTTGAGTTTTACAATAGTTGTGACCTAAAGTTTAATGGTACACAGATGGTTATCAGACTGGACCCAAGTACAGGAGAGAGCGAAGAAGGAAGCTAGAAATTGCAAACTTGTGTACAAGTGCATTAACACTGAGTCATAAGCAGAATATGAGTGGGTGTATGCCCCAGTAACACATAGAGCACTCGTAATAGAAACTCTTGGTCCATTAGCCTCTTGTGTGAAATCCTCCATCAGGAGCCTTGGGGTGATCTTTGACTTTGTTTTCACTCTGGATGGTCACATTCAATCGCTGGTTAACTTTATGCTTTAATCATTTACAAAACATTGCAAAATTACAGAATATTGTCTGTTTGTTATTCATGCTTTTGTTTTACCGTGGTTGGATTATTGTAATGCACTATTCATCTGCCTAAACAAAGCATTAGTGTTACAGTTTACAGACTGTACAGAACGCTGCTGCTAGACTACTGACAAAATCTCCCAAGTTCTGTCACATCACACCACTGCTCATTCAGCATCACTGGCTACCTTTCCACTATAGGGAACATTTTAACATACAGGACTCTGAGTAACCAAGCACCGGGATACATCAAAGACCTTTTACAGCCGTATGTCCCTAGCAGATTTTGTGTGACCAAGGCCTGCTGGTTGAGGCTGAAATGAAAAGGTGACATGGCCTTCGCAGCAGTGGCTCCTGGTCTCTGGAACCTTGCGGACTTCTGTCTCTGTGGAGATTGTTAAAAGAATTTGCACATCAAAGTGCACCTCACTTTGTGGTATTTACCTTGAAAAGTGCTTTACAAATAAAGGCTTACTTACTTACTGTATGAAATGATCAGGTATAAAAGTTCTGCGAAAATAAAAACATGCAGCCTTACTGAGTGAAAGACCTAAACACTGATTGCTCTCAGGCGCTATATGCCTCCCACTGCTGGCTGATTGGTTGGGGTGTCCCTTCCCTAGCCAGTTATGCCGCAGAGAATAGGCGGAAGTGCAGCAGTGGCCCATTTCTGCATGGCAGAGGAACAAGGGCTTCTACTCTCTGTCTGTCCGACATGGGCACATCCCAAACAGGTAGTTTTGAGTAAATTATACCCAACAAAATGTTTTGTATTTCTCTATAAGTAATGATAAGCGTATGTGTAAATTCAGCACAGACTGCTTTGGAAACAGATATTATAAGAAATAAAAATCCAAGAAAAATGTAGAATATGGGCCTTGTAATGCACTACCTAATGTTCCACAGCAGAAGCTAAACCAGCCTACTCTCACAGCCCACAGCCTGTGTGCTCATGCTTATGTCTTTGCTTTGTTTTCTGCAGCGGGCTCTACAACTCAGCTAGCGAGCGCAACAAATCCCCCAAATTCCCCAACACCCGCAGGCGCTCACCCTCAGGAGGCAGCGAGAACGAGGTCTCCCACACAGCCAGGCACAGGTGAAGTGTGTGTTTGTTTCATAGAGTGCCTTATATAAAAAGACAAAAACAGCATTATTTTAATCTATATCCAATCTTGAACATATGAACATATGAAAAATGAAAATGTGAACATATAAATAATAAATACATTACATATTTTCCATTGTTTATCAGACAAATAATCTTTGTCTAAAAAACACTTGACTTTGATCAAATAAAAAAATGATTAATTATTATTCAAAAATACTTTCAGAGTTTTTTCAAGAGCTTCTTCTTCTTTTCCAACCTTTCTGAATGAAAAGCCTTTCTTTTCCTTGACTTCTTTTCTTCCTAAATGTGTTTTTTTAGGATTTGTTTCTCAATATAAAGTGGCCTATGAAAGGCTCTATGCAAGTGTAAATTATTATTATTAAAGATAAAATATTCTTCAGTTTTATAAAAAATTATACAAATTCATTTCAAATGCAAAACTCTTAAGGAAGTAGATATTTTTAAAGGTTCTGTTCCAGTTAAAAGGAAGTCATTGTTACAAAAATGGTTCTTTAAAGACCTGATCACAGAATTTCTCAGGGTTCTTCTACGTTATTGTTCATTTCAGCACCTTTAAATGATAAAAATAAATAAATACTCTGCAACAATAATTCTGGGTTCTATATGTGGATACTAATGTGGGTAAGAGTCTGGTCATACAGTAAGCCAGCAGTGCATGGACTCCCTCTAGTGAAAAATCACTGTAATAGAGTTTACACTGGAACGCAGTAAAGTAGAGGCAAAAGTGAGTGCATAGAAATCGTGATAAAATGCACAACTGGCATTATGCGATACTGACCTTTCTGTAATTGAGACTGTTTGCCAAAAATGAAGCAAATGTAATACTTGCTAACCACATCGTTTATCATTTTTGTGCTTTTCAAATCCACCAGCTCATTCTCCTTTTTCCCCAGGAGAGGGTAGGGCTTCAACTAATGAATTATCTAGAGCTTGGCACCTGTGAGAAGAGAGCCAGAAAAGATCTTCCCCTAGGCCTGGCAACGATGAAAGAAAGCCTCCGAATAAATAAATAGTGATAAACCTTCAAAGCGTCTGGGAAGTGCTCTCCTCACAGCCCTGAATGAATGCATGAAGACACTGATGGAGAGGATTACATGTGTGGAAAGCCAGCGGCGTTAAGATCAGTGTTTCTGTGTAGCTTGATAAAACGAATTCATGCTTCTGCTTATATTTCACAGGAGAGGCCAGAGCAGTGAAGACCCAGCCGGCAAACAGCACAGGCGAAGGTGGGTCACATTCATTTACACCTTGTTATGCCGACAGTTTACTATGTGACTTTAGCAAAAAGAGGGACTGTTTATAGTCAGAGATAGGAACTTATACAGCAGAAAGTACAACCCCAATTCCAAACACATTTGTAAATTGTAAATTAAAACAGAATGCAATAATGTGCATATATAATTCTAATAAACCACATTTCTTCACCCAGAAAACTTATCTGCTGTTGAAAGTGAGACATATTACTATTAGTGGTGTAACAATAAATCAATTTGTATCGATGCATCTGTGAAAATAGTGCATGATCTGATCTATCGATCTCACATATGAAAATGGATGTTTGTTCCACAGTTAAACTTAATTTTATGTGGAATGTTTTTTTACTGAGAAGTTACTTTTGCTTATGACTTGACAGCTGCAGTTGACCTTTAATAATAAAGTGTTGATTTTTTTATTTGTTTGAAAGTAAGAGTTCATGGAAAAGTAGCCGATTGTGTGAAATTTCATTATATTTGATACTGACTGCAGTCCACAGTATCGAACCGAATCACATGGCTGCAGTTTTTAAGGTATTGGATCGTAGAATCGAATCATGATTTACACCCCCAATTTCTATTACATGAAAATATTTGTTCATTATAAATATAATGCCACCAATGGTTTAAAAAAGTTGGGACAGGGCAACAAAGAGCTTAAAAAGAAATTGGTTCTAAAGATTGGGTAAATATTTTGCAACTAATTCGATTGATTGCCAACATATCAGTAACATGGTTGAGTATTTTTTTAAATATATTTGAGAAGACTTCGAACATCCCTTCATCTACAGTACATAATATTAATATCATCTGAGGATGCGCATAGAAGATATAGTATGTGAACATGATCCAGAAATACCACCAGCTTCTCTTGGCTTTAAAATGGACTGACAGAAAGTAGAAAAGTGTTCTGTCGTCAGATGAATCGAAATTTGAAATTCTTTTTAGAAAACATGGATGCTGCATCTGCCAGATTAAAGAGGAGAAGGTCCATCCATCTTGTTATCTTAATGGTATGTTGGTGCATTAGTACCTATGGAATTGGCAGCCTGGAACCTGGAAAGGAACTATCAATGCTGAAATATTTATACAGGTTTTAGAGAAACAAATGCTTCCATCCAGACATCTTTTTCAGGCATGGCCTTGCATATTTCAGGTTTCAACAACATTATGGATTTGTAGTAGCAGAGTCTGGGTGCTGAACTGGCCTGTCTGCAGTCCAGACCTTTCATTAACTGAAAACATATTGGGGCATCCAATATTAGACAGGAACATTCCTCTCCCAAAACCAGCAACTGGTCTCCTCAGTTCCCAGACGTAAAGTGGTAAACATGGCCCTGTCCCAACTTTTTTCAGACATGTTTTTACGAACAAATTTAAAACAACCATTTTTAATTACATTTACATTTATTTTTTTAAATTAAACATGTTCTTCTTTGTTCTTCTGTGAATAAAATATGGGTTTATGAGATTTGCAAATCATTGTATTCTGTTTTTATTTACATTTTACACATTTTACTTTTTTAAAACTAGTTACATTTGATGAGCAAATATTTGTAATTTGCAATAAAATATCAAATACCATTGTAAAAAAAATACAGTTATGTTTTAAACTGGAAACCAAAAAATGCAAAAAATATTTTAGTATTTTTTTTTACAATCAGTGGAACAGTAAAGTGAAATCATCCCTTACTTCAGTCTGAGAGACAGTGGACAGAGCCTTAATACTGGAGTATACTAAAGTGAGGTCCAGCACATTCTCCTTTATGTTCCCTTCACTACAGTCCAGTCTGCACTAGTGTAGCTGCTGGCTGATGGGCCTGTCAGACTCAACAGAGTGGGATTTACCTGCATCTAGACTGTGAAGGTCTATACTTTACTAGTGCTGTAGCGCACCTACTGATGGAATGTCTTGTCTTATTTGTGAAAAAAAGAATAAATTATATAAATAAATAAAAAATTTGAAGTGTTTAAAATAAATCTCTCAGTGTTATGCTGAATTTTTCCCTCTAGCAAAATACAGATGGCAAAATACTTAAAAGTATGATGTTCCATGATGTACAGGAACCCTTTTGGTACGATGTAAAACCATTCCTGAGAAGTTTTTTTTTCCCCATCGCAGAGAAGAACCATTTAACCAGACATTGATGGATTCAAATGATTTTCTCTTCACTAAAAACTCTTGAAAGAAATTTTTTTAAGTGCTTTATTTATCACTTACATAGTTATATTGCATTTTGGTTGGAGCAGTGGCGCAGAAACACACAATCTGCGTTCATATGCAGAGCATATTTACTGCATTACCCCTGAAAATGATCTCAGTTTTCTATTATCTCACACTTACCTCAACTTTGAACACTTTTTTTTTTTGCCCCCCAGGTCACGTTCCCGTGGCAACACCAGCAGTGGCAGTGAGTCTGAGAATTCCAACAGGGAGCATCGTAAAAAGAGGAACCGGTGAGGAATCGTCCACACACTCTAAAGACTATGAAGACAATGGCAAAGCCAGATCTTGGTGGTGCTATAAAAACGCTGTAAATTACAGACAATGCTTCTTAGCAACGTTTTACAAATGAGGCCCTGAGGTCAGACTGTGATGAAAGACATGGAAACGGCTTACGCAGACATCCACTGATTCATTGTTGGCCTTAGTTAGTTGAAGGTAATTAGCAGCTTTCATTAGATGTTTCTCTGTTACACAGCTGTTCAAAAATTTGGGAGCCACTTGGAGTTGATTGGAAATTCAGCTGTAATGTCCGCAGTGTAAAACAGCTAAACACCACTGGATGTTTTTCAAATTTCACATTTACAAAAATTTATGTTTAAGTGAACACTTTTTAAAAGATACATTATAAATAAGATGGATAATGTAGCAGATTGTGTTATGTTGGGGAAATAAAGTGAAAACAATGGATTTTAGCCCTCCTGGGGTTTTTGCCATAGGTTCCCAAATGTTTTCCTGTATGTGAGATTATTGTTATTGTTCTGTGAGCAAAAACTAAAGCCAGGTTTATAACATCTCCAGAGCAGTGGTGGAAAAAATTACTTTCATAATTTCTTCCTACATACTGTTGTGACAGAAATGGTAAGTACATACTGCACTGTGATCTAATCAATTTTCAGTTATTTCTTGTAAAGCTAGAGACCTAGAGCTTTGTGCAAATTATTTGGAAAGTAGAATACTGCAGTAGAATAATTTTGTGCAATTTTTTTTTTATATTATTACTGAAAAGAGTGAGCATTTGAACAGGAGTGTATATGTTTCTTCTGTTTCTTGTGTGTGTCTATGTTTGGGGACTTGCTAAAGGTCTCGTCAGGAGAACGAGATGGTCGACTCAGGCCCTCAGTGGGAGGCTGTTCTTCGCAGGCAGAAGGAAAAAGCCCCGAATGATCCCAACCATCGTCGCTCGCGCCATCGCTCTAGATCGTTAGTATCTTTGCTGTGTGTTTATTGCATCATATTGTATGAGACAAAACTCAATGCCTTAAATCTTGAAAGACAACAAAACCTTGGATTTGGACAATATTCCACTGACCACATATGTTGTAGATCAGCCTAGACGTGCTGCAAGGCTAACAAACACTAGAGGCCTTCAAGTTGTTTCAGTAAACATCAAGGTGGTGCAAGCTTGTGGGTGTGATTTACAGACCAACACTCCTCCACCTTGGACGGTTCCTTGTCTGAAACAGCTGCCTGCACAAAGTTCTGTTCATTTTTCACCAATCAGCCACAACATTAATGTGAATTACCAGTTATTTCTTGAAGTTGATGTGCTGGAAGCAAGAGTGTAAGGATCTGAGCCACTTTGACTTGGGTCTTATTGTCTCGACTGAGTCAGAGCTTCTCCAGGTCTTATGGATTGTTCCAGGTGTGCAGTAGACAACTGGTAAATTGGCGACAGGGTCATGGGCAACCAAGGCTCACTGATGGCTGTGTCTCATTCATCCATCTGGTCTAATCTCAAAGAGGAGTTAATGCTGACTGATAGAAAGGCTGTTTCTGGAGCATGACGGGGACCTGCTCACTGTTAGGAAGGGGGTGTTGATGTTATAAATGATCGGTTATTAATCACAGTGCTGTCCCCTAAACCACATCAACAAGTTTGTGCCGTCTAAATGCACTTACAGTAGCTACAAACTTGTCTTATCTGGCAAACTACATGTGGGGTTCCTTTTCTCAGCTAACAATAATGTGATTTAATTTAATTTAATAAATAATAATAATTTAATATAAATTAATCTTATTCATTATTTACACTTTTTTTAATAGAAGAAGCCCTGATGTGCAGGCAAAGGAGCAGTTATGGAAACATATTCAGTAAGTTATACTAATTTTGCTAAATCCATTTCCTAGTTTTTTCCAACGCTTTAAATAATATTAATGAAGTATGTTATATATGTCTTGAAATGTGAAGGCACATCTATTTTGGGTCACAGTCTTTCTGTAATTGCTCTAAATCTGTTTTTTATGCTATACAACATAATTTGTCACGATAATAATAGCATTTCCCACAATGCCCTCCACAACCCAAGAATATCAACCTATGAAACTGTTGTGTTCAAAATACTTGGATGTAATGATGCATTTGTGTGCAGGAAAGAGCTGGTGGATCCGTCTGGCCTCACAGAAGAACAGCTAAAGGAGATTCCATATAAGAAAGTAGAGTGAGTGAAGCTCTTTCATGCCTTGTTCATGCTGACTGAAAGAGACTGTTAATGGAATGGTGTAGGAAATTGTATCTTCATAATGAGAATAAGGGTTTTCAACACCTGCAAAAGTATCCACATCCAGAAGAGTTTACCTTGGAGATGTTGGAAAGTGCATTTATACTAAAAAGAATAGTAAAACCTTTTGAATAGAACCTTTTATTTATAAGCAATGACCAGTGTCTTTATAGTTACTGTTGCTTGTAAAGTGTTACACAGAGCATTTTACATTGGTATTTCTAACAAGTGCAGTTTCAAACATAACCAGTAGATGGCAGTACTGTTTACCAGCTGCTCACACGCATGTTGCTATAGAAGTCCCTGTTGTAGGCTAGTGCACTTTTCACATAGTCCCATAGACGCTAAGGGTGTAACAACTTAGAAATAATGTTATTTTTATCATGACCAGTGTTTATGTTTTGAATGAGCTTTTACCATGTTTATGCACTCACTCAATAGCCAGGTTTGAAGCTCTGATATTCCAGGTTTTAGCATCATCTTCAGCAGAGGCTCATTTAAGTACTGGTATACTTCTTTTGGGACAAAATATTAAACGTGTCATATCTTCCACATAAATTTATACAATCAAAATGTATATTTCATGCATTTATTATAACATTTATGAGAACATTTTAATATTATGACTACAGTATCTCACAAAAGTGCGTACATCCCTCATATTTTTGTAAATATTTTGTTATACCTTCTTATAGGACAACACTGAAGATATAACACTTTGATACAATCTCAGTGTACAGCTTGTATAACTGTGTAAATTTGCTGTCCCCTTAAAATAACTCAACACACAGCCATTAATGTCTAAACAGCTGGCAACAAAAGTGAGTACACCTCTAAGTGAAAATGTCCAAATTGTTCCCAAAGTCTCAATATTTTGTGTGGCCATCATTATTTTCCAGCACTGCCTTAACTCTCTTGGGCATGGAGTTCACTAGAGCTTCACAGGTTATCACTAGAATCTTCTTCCACTCCTTCATGATGACATTACGGAGCTGGTGGATGTTAGAGACTTTGTGCTCCTCCACCTTTCATTTGAGGATGCCCCACAGATGGCCAGACCAGCACCTCTACCCTCAGTTTCTTTAGCAAGGCAGTGGTTGTCCTGGAGGTGGAATACTGGCCTGCAGCCCAGTGTCCGAAGGGAGGGGATCATGCTCTGCTTCAGTCTGTCAAAGTACATGTTGTTATTCATGGTTCCGTCAATGAACTGTAGCCCCTCGGTGTCGGCCAAACTCATACAGCCCCAAACCATGACACTCCCACCACCATGCTTGACTGTAGGTAAGATACACTCACCTGGTTGCTGCCACACATGCTTGACACCATCTGAATCAAATACGTTTATCTTGGTCTCATCAGACCACAGGACATGGTTCCAGTAATCCATGTTCTTAGTCTGTTTGTCTTCAGCAAACTGTTTTCAGGTTTTCTTGTGCATCATCGACAGCCTTCTGGTCTGAGCACTGACCGGCTGATACCCCCCCCCTTTTAACCTGTGTGAGACCAGTATGAGAGAGTGTGAGAATCCCTGTTGTTCTATGACAAAATATAATAAAATATTTACAAACATGTGAGGGTTGTACTCACTTTTGTGAGATACTGTGCATCTAATTGCATTACATTTAATTGGACATTTAAAAATTGTAATACATACTAATTTTATTCATCTATTTGCTTTATATTCTGTATTATTTTACTTAATTTTATTTTTCAACACTATTTATTATTATAAAATAGTAATTAAATGTAAGGGGTGTGTTTACTTTTGTGAGATATTGTATATATCAGCCATAAAATTAACACCACTGAAAAGGAAAGATAAAGACATCGACTGTCTAGTTACTTCATTACAATGGCACCTGTCAGGTTGTGGCATATATTGTGTGAACAGTCAGTTCCAGAAGGTGAAGTGCTAGAAGGGGTTGGAACACACAGTGCACCACAGTCAGTCTGTTTCAGCCGTTTGAGGAGAACCTACTCGCTATTAAGTGTATATAAAAAATAAAAAAATCAAATTCAAAGCCATTACAATTTATTGACATTTGTAGTGATTAGGGTTGGACTGACAGTCACCATGAAGTAAAGCCCAGTATTATGATTCCCTACCATCCTCCATCACCTTTACACTTGTTAGATTTGTTCTGTGCAAATCCTCAGGTTCTTTTAGAGTCAAATGATGAGGCATGAAATGTCTTTAGAGATTTTATTATAAAAATATAAAAAATAAAAGAATGAGAGAGGAAAATTATGTCTTTCCTGCAGCTGCTTTTTCTTTTCGTCTCTCCGACTAAAAGTCTACGTGTCCCTCCTGATGTAGCACCTTTATCTGTGTGTTTACATAGACAGGCCTGGAGCCTGAACCTCCCGAAGGTCGAATGGCAGACAGGAGCACAGAAAGTGTAAACTGATCATAGTCTTAGGAAATATGTATAAGAAATATACAAAAATCCCACACACTCATAAACCTGAACCATCACCTCAATGTACAGATTGTCATTTTCCAATTCAGTCTACAGTTACCAAAAGCACCTACGAGATTTTCTACCCTATTGGTGAATTAAGGCATCTGCTTGAACTGTAGGTTGTAAAACTATCATTCTGAGTGGCAAATCTACAATTACTCCTCTAATTCTCCTCTACTGTAACAATCTGAAAAAATAACACAATTTCTAATATGTATCGCTAAGGAGGATGAGCTGCCTTTTCTAAAACGGTGCAACCCCAACCTAAACTGGGTCATCTCCTCTCCTCCCTCTGTATTCTTCTCCACAGAAATGTGTTCATAATACATCATAAATAATTCAAGATGCTGCATCACTAGAGAAATCCCTGGTGGCACATGCTATAAATGTAGTGCTCTAACAGACTCTCAGTCTGTGAACTACATTTGAACGTCCAAGTATACAAGGGTTTAGCATTTAACTGTCCAGAAGACCCAGCATGCCCACATGTGTGCTAATGCCCACATATCCTTGCAGAACCCAAGGTGATCCAATCCGCATCCGGCACTCGCACTCTCCCCGGAGCTTCCGACAGTACCGGCGCTCACACTGCTCCGATGGCGAGAGGTCCGTCCTCTCAGAGGTCAAGTAAGTCTGCAGGCTATTTTGGTCTGTGTCAAGATCACGTTTCCCCTCCACAGGTCACTGCAGGGGACAAATACAGGGGACACTTTTCGTTTGTGTTTTTCTACTTTTATTTATTCTATCAGTAACCCCAACCCCTGACCCCCACTCCTTTATAGTTCTCGGACTGATCTGGTGCCCCCACTCCCCGTTACCCGCACCGCAGACGTGCCTGGGTCCAGCACATCCACCTCACAGGTCAGTCACATCCACTTTGGCTGCCTGCACCAGCCCTGGTCTTTCTGTTCTGAAACACCCACTTCAACCCAGGACAGGCATCGGTTTAAGTTGAGCTTATTAAAAATACGCTGATGTATAACGTTTGTCAGTCTAGGGGTCACGTGATGCATGTGATTAAGGATAGGAATTGAGGTTCCTGTTGAGAGCCTCAGAATCGCATGCATCTGAGATGATTGATTATTAATTTCTCTTATCATCACCAGCTGCCATGGTAACGCATGTGTCTGGCATCTACTATGTTGGATACATTCAACAAGGAACCATGATGGAGGACACTCTTCCGAACTGTAGCTTCACTTCGCAAGGAAACACGACAAACTGTTCTTTTATTATCCTGACCATTGGTGATTATGGCACCACCAGCATTTGACTTCTCAATACAGTGTTTCCTGTCAACCACAGCTCAGCAGTTCCACCAGTATTGAGCCATGATGCTTTTAGCAGATTTTTTATTTTACTGCTTATTTGAGGAAGCTCAACTCAAACTGTATTCTTGACGTCCCTGAGATGCAGTAATTAAACACTAGAAAAGCCTTTGGCTCAAAAAGCTGTAAATAGAGTAAACATTTTAAGTCGATTTTTAATTTTGCTTACACTGCATGAAATCCAAACTAAAAGGAAGTAATCATTTGTTACCGGTTCATTTTTATAGAACCATAAACATTTTGCACTTTAACACATCATTCCTGAAAACGTTTCCATAGGGGGATCGTTTATTTGATGTTTTCCCACTCAGCCCACATATAGTTGCTCAGCCGAACCATGTTTAGTGCCCAGAGTTTGCTTCATATGTTTGGGGCTGAAGCTTGAAGGCACAAGGCTCATCCAGATCTGCATCTACATCACTAAACTTCTCTCAATCTACATCTGAGTCTTCATTAGGGCGGTGCAGACCTGCTGATGTGGATCACACCACATTATGCATTCATGTGAGCTGTAATGAGCAAATGAGCAAAGCTTCACCACTATAGACGCAGGGTTAGAGAGTTCTGATCTTGAAACACAACTTAAAACACAAAACACAATTCTACATCATTTAAACAGTTCTGCAGCATTCCTACTGCTGAGGTAACCCTAACCACATTCACAAGTCTGCAGCACCTGGATGTGGTTTGAGCAGGTTGAGAAAGTATTAGGGCGGATCACTATTGACTAGGGGTGAAAATTGATACGATACGATATGATACAATACAATACATACGATACGATGGCGATACCATGATAATTGATATATCACACGACAATGACAGCGAAATATCACAGAAACGCAGGGATGTGTTATTAATTTACATAAGTAACAACAAAGCTATTGTTAGCGTTCCCGTATTTGCGAGGTCGGAAGTCGGCTTCAGGACTTCACTTCCCTTTGTCACTTGGCAAGTTGTGCTTGCATAGTGCTACCAACTGAACTAGAACCCCCTCTATTTTATTGCACCAGACACTACATAGTCCATAATGCATTGCTCCCCATGAAACACACCTTCGTCTACAGCCAACTCGTTTTAACCCTGTGTATACCAGACGAATTATGGAGCATTTCGTCTGATCAAAACTTTTATTGAGGACAGTAAATGCTAGATATTGGCAGGGAGGCACAATTCTGCACCCTCACACCCTCACTCTCCAGCAATGTGTGTTTACTCACAGGCTCAGACGCCCAGAGATGCGGCCGTCACAAAATAGTCCACGGTCAGTTCGGTCAATATTCTAAAAGCCAAAGTCAGACTTTAGATTTAATTGTGGCTGGGGCGTACTGTCTGCTAGCTAGTTGGGAAGTTCCTCTTCAGCTTTCACCCAAGTCTCCTGCACTCAGTTGAGCAGCGCCACCCAGAGGAGAGAAGAAATAGAGACAAATTGGTGGCCAATGTTTATTAATTAAAATATCAATATTTCCTTCGGCATTATTGTATCGTGTAGACAAGGATGACGATATATTGCCAGATCAATATTTTGTCACACCCCTACTATTGAATGACTGTGTTTATCTTTCCGCAGAAAAAGAACAGCTCCAGAGACAACCTGTCAGAGAGTTCAGAGCAGGAGGCAAAGAGCAGCACCAAGGTGGTGAAGACGACCCATGGACCTCGGACGAAAAACGAAACGTGACCGTTTTCCACAGAGAAAGCTTCAAAGGTTGGGTGGGGAAAGGGACCAAAAGAGTCCAAGTGTTGTGGGCCTGTACTGACACCCAGAAGTATTGAGGAGTTTTTAGGAGGGTTCAAGCAGACTTTGAGCTCCTTTCTAAAAAAAAGGAAAAACACATTAAGCCTGTGTAATGACAATGAGCATTGAGTTCTTGTCAATACAACTAACAGCATCTTTATAGCCAATTGCAGTTTGTCATCCATTTTACCATCCACTTCAGTCTGACAATCAAATGAAGGATAATGGACGATCTGTATAGCACATCCTGGACAGTCTTTAAGGGGTTACGTTGGCACTGTTGACACTGCAATGTTGATTTTGAGGTTTTTACAGTATTAAATATTCCAGCGCTCATAGTAGTATGTTCAGATATTATCATGGAAAGATGTTGTTACATTCGTGTCTTCAGATGTTAGAATGACTTCTCTCTTCTGTAGGAAATATTGCTGCTGTGTTCCTTTGTAATGTTTTTGCACAGTTAACGTCTTGTCTTTCTCTGCTGTTAAGAAAAACACACTGAACATGGTTTACTGTAGCTGAGCTGGAGACTCGATTCTTATCAATTAAACTCCTTCTCAACGGCAGTTTCGTTTTTCTTCATTCTCACTCCAGTTCAGTGCTTTACCACCAGTAGAGGGAGTTCGGGGACTGGCTTGTGTAAACCTGGCTGAATGGGACAATAATTCTATCCCTCACAGATCGTGCTCTAAGTGCTCTTCAGCGATTGCTGACTTATTCAATGGTCTTAAGAGGCCACTCACAAATACAGGAAACATCTATACATCTCTTACCAGAGAACCAGTCTCTAACACAGACAGAGACAGTTCAGCCTGCTCGGCATGAGTATCACTGATCAGCCAGAACATTAACACCACTGACAGGCAATGTGAATTACATTGACTAGCTAGTCAGTCAGCTCTCTAAATTGATTTTATTTTAAAAAGTTTATACAATGAGTTGATTTTTATGGTTATGGCTGTTGCATTTAAAGTGAAAA
>JBBIGC010000036.1:12788171-12806387 GCA_037576955.1 Lepidarchus adonis
CTAAATTGATTTTATTTTAAAAAGTTTATACAATGAGTTGATTTTTATGGTTATGGCTGTTGCATTTAAAGTGAAAAGCGAAAGTAACTATTAGGCATTATGAACAACCAATCACACACAAGGTGCACCACAACAACATAGAACCTCTGCATGTGGAGCAGCAGGCAACTATCAACAGCTTCCATGGAGCAGTGTAGTGAGACGGTTCTAGGACTGAGATTTGAACCTCCAGCCTTCCAGTTCCAAGGGCAAGGACCACCACTGCCCCATCTTAAGACTTCCCTCAGGACTGTGGGGTTTCCAGTCCATTGGTTTTGCCATGTTCACCTTTGTTCCCCTTAAGGGGACCAGTAATGCACCTTACTCCAAAGGTAATATTCTATATACTGGGACTCATGGTTAAAAGTAGAGCAGCATTCTCCCCAATTTTTTCCAAATATCTATATCGGTTAAATGTGACTAATAGGAACCAGACATCCAAACTGCTCCACATGATGCTGTTAAATAAAATGGTTATTAATGAACCTGATAATACCGGAGACATTGTTTTACTATAGATCAGAGATCAGGTTTTTAAACTTTTACTGCTGTTATCCACTGTTCTCCCATTATCGAAATAATATAACAACTGAGAAGACTCAGATTCACTGGCTGTTTTCGATAGTAAATAAAATGGATATTTTGTATTAAAAACAGCACAACCTCTGATTTCCATCTCTTATCCCGGTTGAATTATGCTGCAATTTTGAGTTTCTGAAGGCACCCAATGAACACACACAAACAATTCAATATCTACAACCCAAATACCAGCTTCTCATGCTTTAATTGTACTGCTCATTGTGTAGCAGCCAGAGGTTTGTTTCTGTGAGGTCTCTGGGTTGCTGTTTATTTTGTGGAAGCATTGTCCTCATCTCAACTTGCTGGAGCCACAAACTTAGCGTCCTTCAGTTTACTCTACAGTAGGAACATGTTTGGTCTGGCAAAGCAAAGGCTTGAGATGGAAACCAAGGTGTGTCATCTAAAACGACAGCTGGAGGTGCAATTTTGCCAGGAGATTTCCACGATTCCCAGTTGGTCCGCCTCCCTGGCCATATTGCACTGCCTGCATCTGCAGCGAAGCTATATAAGCATTGCGATTCTGTGTGCCGTGGCAGATTGCCAAGAATAAAAGTATGCCAGATGCACTCATTCACCTCGAAGGATTTTGCAGGAGTGGAGTGGAGGGGGGTGGGTGGACCGGCAGCATGGCTGTGAACATTTGCTTTGTGCATTGGGCAGGACTTTTCTTCCTCACATGTAGAGCTTGTGATGTTGATCAAAAGCAAAGCTGGTCTACCCCATTGCCTCGGCCCTATAATCCAATCTTAGGAGAACAGCAGTTGAAGGATTTTGCATTGCACAGCCTTTCTTGGGCATATTAACAACGCTGTGATAGACATTGTTGTTGGAATAGGAACAAGTCCTAAACCTTGAAGCTGTAACCGTTTACAGATGTCTGCGGTGAAGCAGAGTAGAAGTTTAACCCTGTTTTCTGGGCAGCGTTTCTGACGATAAATACATTCGGGAATGCAAACAATTTTATCTGCGTCTCGTGACTTGGAAACATCCTGTGGCCTCGTGAGGACAACAACCTACAGTGCAGGGACTTGGGTAAACAGGATACCGTCTCTTCCTGTGAGAAGACCTATTATCAAATTAGTGAATGAATGCTCATTGCTCATATTGTCTTAAAGTGCTTTGTGTGTGTGGGTGTGTGTGTTCTGGATATTTTCTTTGAAGCACCAATACTTACCTCCTTGTTCTGGTGTTGCAGTACAATTTGACATCATCATTGGTCCAAACGATGAGCTAATTCTAAAACCACAAAGGTGAACAACTCCTCAAACCAACCCACTAAACCTGGCCTGATATTAACACTCCAGGACCAAACATGTGCACTCTGCTGTTATTTGAATGGATTGTGTAGCAGGACTGGGAAAAGACAATCATGGTGAACAGTTTCCTGGACTTTAGGTCATTCTGAAATGGACAGTGGGTATTTTACCCAGTCTGTCAGCAGCACAGCATTGCCATAAGTGAGGAGCCACCATTAAGTTGCCTTCTCAAAAAGCCCATCCCAGAGTCAGTCCTAGGATTTCATCTCGCTATGTTCTGTTTGCTGGCTCACGTCTTCTATGGATCAACCATGGACCATCGACCATCAACCATGGTTTGCTTGAAGCAAAAGCCTAAAGTCTTAGACTCCCTGAGGATCGATTTGAGAACCACTGCTCTGGACCAGAAGCTTTGAATCTCCTGGGAGCCCACTAGCCTGCACAGTTTCAAGTATTGAAACTATTCTTGCCCAAGCCCATGAAGCATGTGATAATTTCATGATGAATATGATAGAATATGGTGGAAAAGGGATTAAGCAAAGCAGTACCATGGATCCTTCAGAACTGGAGCGGAGAAACCTTCCTTTAAAAGGTAAACAATGCGGCCTAACCCTACTCAGCAAATCTATAGCAGGGACGCCCTGTATATCTACCACCTTAAAGAATTTACATCCAGTCCTAATCTAACACACTTGACGCAGGATATGAAGACTTTCAGGGGTTTCTGAATATTAGGGCTACATGTGCTGGATCTAAACAGTAAGTACTGGTAGATCTCCAAACGTGTATACTTCTGATTTACTGCTCCATCCTTTTTCTTATAGAACTATATAACTAAGTAAATTGAAAGAACTTTATTTGTCCCCAAAGGACAAGTAGGGCAGTTATACACTGCTTACTTTTTTTTTAATGTGTGTGTGTGTGTGTTGTATGTGTTTGGGAGGGGTTCATGTACAAGATGAAGCTGGTGCACAGGATAAAGAATAATCACTCTGTACTATACTATGGTCTCCACCAACTTAACTCCAGAGATCCAACATCTTTCAAAATGTAGTCTGAACCTTAATCCTTTAAATCTGATCCTACTTTATCCTCTTAGACCTGATCCAACCAACCAGTCTTTTCATTAGGCCTTGACCAGCTGGATCAGGTGTGTTGGCTCAGATTTTAAGCTGAACTTTGAGGAAGGAATCTTTAAGGGCTGGTGAGCAATCATTCTTCGCTCTACAGCTTTTGATGATTAGAACCTGGAGTTGCTCTGTTAGTCTAGGGACATAAGTTAAATTATGATACAGGATATAGGTTCAATATAGAGTCGATATAGTCACAGCATTAAAACCGGTTTCTCTGCTCAGCATACGTTGCTGTAAGATACAAGTAAAAACAGTCCTCGAGTTGATCGATTTTACCATGACAACACAGATACAGCAAAATTAGAAAGATATTCTACATTTCACACTGTTGTCAGGAACGTACGCATATTCCTCCTCGTGAGCTGCGTTACACTGGCCAGTGATTGACAGAGTTCAGTTGGTGTTGGAACATTTTAAAAATAAATTTTTCGATGAAATTTTAAAATATTTTCAAGTTACAATGGGGTCATTGGAACACATCTCTATCGTCTATCTGCACCGTGTGGAATGACTGTGCCCAAGTGCAGGGAAGTGTAAACAGAGGCACACGCTCACGCCACGCCCCGGCCTGAAGTAGTCCCGGTCGAAACCACGGCATGAGCATGCATTGTTCATTGGCCTCATGCATTGATGATAGTGTACTACTCTATATCATAATAATACGGCACTCTATGCTATGGCAAGATGTTATTAATAGCAAGTTGTTACACGCCGAGAGTGCTGTTTGTGGCCACCGGGAAAATTGGAATGATCCTTTGGTACCTTTGTTTCCTTTGTAAACTCTGCAAGGCGGGAGAGGGAGAACTGTGTAACGTGCACGTTTTTCCACAGAACGGCAACCACATGCACAGGTGCTGCACAGCCATGTCACACCAAGAAACAATGCAGCTCTCTTAACCAAGAGAGTACCGCAGCAAATGAACACCTGCCCCACGGGTGCTCACGGAGCTCACACACGGCACCTCCTGTCACTTCCAGGACAACTTTGTGCCGGGCTCACAGGGGTGCCAGTGTGGCGTCCTATTATAAGCCCCAGAAGTCTGCCCAAAAGTGGATAGGGATCCACAGGCAAACCCAAGGACACCGTTTTTACCAGCGGGCTCCAAGGCAGGACCAAGCGAGAGAATCCACAGTCCTACAACTCCAGAACAACCGGAAGGAGCCTGCAGGGCGGTGGGGGGCAACCAGGTGTTATGAAGCCGCTGAGCCAGCTGGCTGGCATCAATGCCTGATTGTCTAGCAGCATCACACTCCCCTGCCCGCAGCATGGCGTCACCACCCTGGGGGAGGAGCGCCAGCCTGACAGCCAGTGAGGTGAAGCCACACCTCCCTACTCTGGCAGGCGGTGCACCTTACAGGAGACCACTCGTATTCAATAAATGCACAAGATAAGTGAGGTTTACAAGAGCAGAAAACTCACTTAATTGTGAAGGACATGGATTCTCCAGTACCAGAAATGGGAAGCAGATTTAATGATCCCAGATGTAACAAGATGTCCCATGTCTTTCAACACCCCAAGCCTTGTTAAGCCAGACAAAATGTCATGTCATACAAGCTTGGTTTTGCATAAGCCGACAAAGTTAGGTTAATTAGTCCTTGCGGTTATTTTGTTGTGTATTTAGTTAAAAGTAATTGTCCATATAAAAAATAGACTTTCCCACTACTGGAAAAGGAGAGCACCAAGCTGGAGAAGCCACTAAAGCCCTTAGTTAGGTGTAAGAAAGCTGCAGTAAGGCATGTTTTGAGTTTTTGCTCCATTTTCTGTTGATTAAATGAAAGAAGTCTGCCATACACCCATGCTGTTTCCATGCCTCTGCTTAGAGAGGACATGGCCCATTCCCCTGCTCTCACATTTAGTACCCTTTAATCAAGGCCTTTACTGCTGCAACTAAAAGTGGCTGATTTTGTTTAGCCTTTGGCTCAGCAGAAGCTCAAGAGGGCCATTAACTGAGAAATGGACACCTTATTAATTCCTCCTCAACTTGGTTAAAAGCATTTACGTTACATGAGTATCTAACACACGACTGGCAATGCATTGGCAGTGAATGGCCTGTTTGTGGAGGCAGCAGATGTTGTAAACTGAGAAGCTGTGGAACAAATTTTAATCAAAAAAGCGAAGTTACATGGATTAGGTCAAAGGGTTGGAGAAGACAGTAGAACTTTGGGTCAGGAATTCAGAAATCAAACATTTTATATTCAAAGCTGTAGTGCTCAATAGTTCGAGCCTAAGCATTGAGCACCCCTTCAGTTTAAAAGGTTTTCTCTCTTAAAACTAGGATTGGTATGTTTTTGGTCATGTTAGATAATATTGT
This sequence comes from Lepidarchus adonis, assembly GCA_037576955.1. Classification (NCBI taxonomy): domain Eukaryota; kingdom Metazoa; phylum Chordata; class Actinopteri; order Characiformes; family Lepidarchidae; genus Lepidarchus; species Lepidarchus adonis. Next base: position 12,793,491 of record JBBIGC010000036.1, read on the forward strand.
GGCGCTCACCCTCAGTGGTTTTATATATATATATATATATATATATATATATATTTTAATTATTATTATTAATTTATTTATTTTTTATGCATACATTTCCTCCTAATTAAAATATCCAGCATGTGTTGCACAAATGCATCAACCAATCACTGCAAACCCCCATTTTCCCAATGAAGACTGGTGCAGAAGCTAATAGACATTTTGACTTCATAAAAACAGCATTCTTTAGCGAGGTAGCAGGGGCAAAAAAACAACTTGACTGCCCCAAACCACTTGTAGTCTTGGGGGGTGTCCTAACCCATTAACTGGAAACTCTGATTTCAGGACCATTGTGGTTCCACTGTAGGGGGCATGTGGGCATGTTTTCAACAGATGTACTGCTTCATTTACTGGGGTTAATGTGCAGTGGTTCAAGCGCCCTTTTTACTTCTAAACACGAGGGTGTTCGAAGGAAGGAACGTAAATAGATGTTTATGAATAGTGGCATTTTCCAAACTGTCAAATCATGTATAATAACATCTGTGGAAAAAGTGAAAGACTGGGTGCCTGTATAAACAACAAGCTTCAGGAGCTCCAAGCCCAAGCAGTTTTGAGGTCTGCAAAGTATTGCCCAACCAGAATTTCCTTTGCAACAGTTTCCATGTGATTACAGCTGTGAAAAGTTTCTTCTCCAGCAGAATTTCACCATAAACGAGATCTGTGTAATGCAAGTGATGCTTAATTATGGCCTTCATTTTCCACTGTATACCATGTATAATACACAAGATAATTTAAGAATTTGCTGGTAGGTTCACACTGTACTTTTCCATTTTTCTTCATAGTAGACTGTACTGTGGTCTGACTGACCAGATCCTAACTTTTGGTATTAGCCTAAATAAATAAATAAATAAAAGAAAGATTCAATCGTGAGAGCTTGCATATTTATTCTACTAGTTAAATTGCCAAAAATGTAAATTGTGTACAATACAGAGTGCATCATCAATCACAAGCCAACTTTTTTTTAACACACACCAAGTTATTACATAGTATCTCTACATCAGACCCTGCTTAAGCTACTGGCTATTTACAAGACAGCTGGCACACTTACGTCTATGTGAGAAAAAGCAAATAGAATTAGTATCAATATGAATCAAAAAAAGAAAGAAAAACATAAAAGCAGGAAGCATGCTGTTGATATGCAATCAGCACTAGGGAAGGTCTAGAGCAAGCTGGGAAGGTCCCCACTATAGTGGAAAAAAATGGAAGACAGAATCTTAACGTGGGCTTTCAAGTTGGTCATTGAATTAGGATTGTTCAAAAGTATGTGTTACCTGGAAGCAAAGACAAAACTGCAAATACTGCAGGACAGTACAAGGCTACTGAACTAAACTACATAAAAGAATACATAAAAGCTTTTTGGTTCCTATCCTCAACTCACTCACAAACCCATCTATTAAAAATGTCACTATCAGTGCTACATTGTCTTTAGCTTGGAAAAAAGAGAGTATGGTAGGATTGTGTACCAAGTGATGGTGCTCTTGGGCCATAGGCCACCTGGAACCCCGAGAAGAATCCAGTAATTACCAGCTGGTGAAGAGTATGCAGCAAATTGGTAACATTGAACCAGTATATCCAAAGGGGTCATTCCACTAAATAGGATTCTTCAGTCAGATCGAGGAGCTTCGGCCAAAAAAAGTAGCTTCCCTTTCCTTCCGACTGCTGTTAGACAGTCAAGCCACCTGATTAACTGAGAAAAATCCTGTGTGGCAGAATCACCCGCTGGTAGACACAACAGACATTGCTGTTTCCCTGGGTAAATGGGCATTTTTCATCTTTAAGCAAGAGAAGAGATGCCATGATAGAAAATCCCCCTCAGAGATTTATCTGTTGTAACTGCAAAGAAAATCAAAGCAGCAAACAACGTCTACATATGCAGTGATATCTTTTCTGATTTCCTGTGTACTCGACTGAAGTAATTGCTAAAATTGTGCAAATACATTCCTAGAGACGGATCCTTGACGCTACTACATCAAGGAGGAAGAGCTGACAGATGGTTCGCTATTCTGCTATTGCCAAAATGACTAGTGCCAAGAAGTTCGACTACTCCTTCATACCGGCTCTCAACCTTAAAGGGAAAACATTGTTTAATTGCAGTTTTGTGATTGCTCCCGCTGTCTTTACTTTCAATTTTGGCAAGAGATCGTCTCCTCAAAGAAAACTGGTCATGTGGTCTTTTGACTATGTCCATCCTTTGAAATCCAATGAGAAAGCCACACAGAAACAACAAGGGTGGGGGTGGGGGGTGGGTGGAGTCAATCCAGACCAAGTTACAATAACCACACAACAAAGAACCAACACCTTCTCCAAACGTGAAAATATGAAATAAAAACCATCTTAGCTACCTTACCAAGGAGCAGATTAAAGTCCAAAATAGCACCATTCATCAGTGTCTCAAATCCGTGGCAGCATCTCAATCACTTACCACAAGGAAACGATGCGTTTTCTACAGCTACTTCTATATCACAACGCACATGATTACACTTTAATATACTGGCAAAGCAAAACAAACAAACAAAAAACAAAAAAAGGCAAAAAGCTTAAAAAACGAAGCAAGGTTAAAACAACAACGACAAAATCTAAGTACTACAAAGCCTAGTAACTGCATGGAAATTGGGGACTCTGAGCCTCAGTAAATACTGTAGAGTATGAGAATGCAGGCACTGTTTCTGCAGTTTAGTGTGTGGAGACAGATCAGTTGCTGTAGTGTAGAGGCGCATGGGGGGGAACTAAAATGAGGGAGAGAACCAGGAACAAAAGGACAAACTAATTTGAAAAATTCCAGGTCTGGCAGATAGAAGAGAATGTTTTCTTGGCTCTTGAATGCATTTGTCCATCGCAGTGTAACTGTAAATGTTTATAAGAGGAAACCAATATGAGGGTAAGAGGAAGTGCGAATTCAAATGTCTTTGGTGGGTCCACGAGAAAACATAATAGTACAAACACTGAAAGTAAAAACAGGGATCCTACTTTGTGGGGAAGTGGACAAGTGGATGACATGCTGCTGCACGTTTGCCTGACCCGAGGGGGGGCCACCTGTGGAAGTTGTAAACATTGCAGACGTGTGGGTCTTTACAGCTCCAATCTGTCAGGTCTGTCACAAGGTGCTTTGTGTCATTTGGCATTACTCCGTCTCCTCCAAAGTACATGAGCATATCATCAAGGCTTAGAGTCCCAAGCATTTCTAATATTAAATCAAACAAACGGGGACGTCATCCCCGGAGTCATAATTCATCTTTACCACATACCATAAAAAATAAGGATATACACGATTTAGGAAATGAAGGGAAAAAACACACAAGGGGCTCTCCCCCTCCCCTCGTTCGGTGTTAATGGAGAGACCATCTCTATCCCACATCAGACGGAAGGAATGTTGGTTTTTCTCTGCGCCTCCCCTTCGCCCGGGTCAGCACTGGGACCCGGATGTCCACCCTGCAAGAAATAAGAAGGAGCTATAGCCTTCATCACTACTTCATTAAACTTCACATTACATGCACGCATGTACACACATGCACACACTCACAATGACGCAGAAACTATTCGTTCACATGCTAAAAATGCTTTTTCCAATAATAAATTTACATTTTTAATTAAATCAGCTTATTGAAAATCAGGGTGTCTGCATGTCATTAGAAATCTGCATTTTGCTAATTGTCTTTTCAATTGTGTGCATCACTGAAAGAGATAAAAGGAGCTCTGGCCAAATCTCACTTATGTAGATATGTTTGTACAAGTTAAAGTACACCACTGTCAGTTGGGTCCATTTTGTTTATTGAGACGTCGTCTGTATTCAATACTGCTATATAATGTGTGATCATGAAAAGCTGATTCATTTCAATAGACAATAGACACAGTGATAATGCATAATTACTGTATAATTAATAAACTGTTCATTATTACCTTATCAAGGGCTTATACGCACACAATATATAAAAACACACACACAGAAAACAAGAAAAACGTAAACAAATTGGCCAAAAATAAATTATGATGCCATTTTTTTTCTACCATTGCTGTAATGGCTGAGACTGTTTACTTAACTCAATAAAATCAAGGCATTGCAATTGCATAAATTAATATTCATGCGTCAAACAATAAATCAATTATAAAATGGATTGTAACAAAATATTTACTTTGCACTGAATCAAGTCAAAAATTGTTGGAATCCTGACATTCTAACAACACACAACATTTAATACATTTCTAAATATAATGTTTTACTTGGTCCCACTTCTGAATAGTCTACAGGCCTATAACGGACTAAAGAAAAATTGTAAAATTAAATATATTCTCTCATAAAAAACAAAGTGCATTAAAGTCAAGTGCACTTTAATGTTCCCTGTAGAACGAATACAACAAAGTACATTACAAACACAAGCTTTAAGACATTGTCCACGCAGGCGTTTTGTAGCGCTACTTCATTGACTTCAGAATGATGTTAAATGTACGATCTCTCTCTTATAAATGTAAATAAACAAAAACCTCGCTGTATCCACAGGATTTTTAACACAAGTCAAGGTTTAGCTCCAGAGCCCTTTCAAATTCATCTACAGCCATGTACAGAATTAAACCTCGCCACCACTAGTGGATTTACCCTCTGACTGCACAAGGTGTGAAGAATCATGGGAGATACACTACCAGTCAAAAGTTTGGACACACTTTCCCATTCAATTGAATTGCACTCCAGGACAGTAGATTAACGACAGGTAAACGCAATAAAAACATTGTCTAATGCTACAAATGTCAGAAACACGCTGGATCCAGATGCTCATTTGGACAAGGACTAAAAATTGCTGAAATATATAACATTATTCTGCCACAGACGAAGCGAGTGAGCAAGGGACTTTCCTCTTCTGTGCTGCATTTGTCTCATATGGTAATCAGCATGGCGATCGGGATGTTTTTATTTTATATGATAAATTAATCCTGACATTGAGGAAGTCTTTGCAGATGATGCCCCTCTTGGAATTTCATCACGACATGCAGTGCCAAATCACGCTGGTAGTGGTATTTGTTTGCGTTACATCCTGTTCTGGTTGTGTGTAAAAATCTTTACACCAAAAGAGAAAATGCATTTTTGGCCATTTCAGCCAAAATGTTTTGGTGCATCTCTAACATATACACACACACACACATATATATATAAAACATACAGTCCGTGCAAGTATGCATTGTTTAACTAATATTTAATGCTGCTCTTCAAAAAAATAGGAATAAATACTTGATGAATAGCCAATTTGCATTAATATGCAGATTAACTGATGGTTCATAATCAACAGTGACACTCGTATTATAAAAAACAGACCTAGGAGGAGAGAGTCAGTGGCAGTTTAATGTGCATATTCTAATCTATTACCTTGCGAAATGTACTGTATCAAAGCTTGAACTTACCTCAGGGGATCCACCATTGCTCCTGTTAGTTTGATTCAGAAGGAGGAACCTTGACAAGAAAGAGCATCAAAAGAGGGAAATTTTAACAATGACACTGCTACAGGACATCACCCTTCCTCTGCAGATGAAATTTTGCAACTTGCATCTCATTCACATTCCTGATTTATGAAAAAGACCAAATGCTTAAATAAATAAATACGGCAGTATACCCAATGCAATTGACGTAAGGGAGGAGAAAATGCACTTGGTGTGGGGGAGGGAGTAAACACTTGCACAACGGTCAAAATTACAAGCACAATTATTGGCTTTAATTCAGTGTTTAAATTAGGACCCGTGCTGATCCAAAGTCTGGGTCTGCAGTTTCCTTAACCAGCCGACACGACACACAGCATAGCGGTTCGGGGGCGATCCAGCTGATTGAGCATGGCTTTAGAATGCGTTTGTTCCTGAGATGAGCATGCATGATCACAATAGTTGGGCCAGGCACCTGCTCAAATCCCTTCTATTCCACTTCCCTGGCTGCAGCTTGGAGCGCCTCCAAGTCCAGTCAAATGAGGTCACATTTTTCCCCCCCGCCTCAACCCGCCACTGTGAGCGCGCCCGAACCCGATGAACCCTCAGCCTGCTGCAGCGCAGACGGATTCTGGAAAACACGCCCCTATTGACACAGCTCCAGCTGAGTGAGGAGGCAGAGCCCTAGCGCCAGCACTGACACAAAGACCCACACTACCTGGCACAGCTGCAGACTGGACCAGAGTAGACCTGAACACTGGAGTATATAGACACAAGCACATCTGTACCATATGTGAGGGTGTATTACCAAATTTGCTAAATGAATGCAGTGGTCTCAAATACCTGAAAAACCAGACTTGATCACTTAACAATACTGCTGATGGTAATAGCACCTGCATAATAATGTTATTATTACAGTGTGGATATGACAGTAAAGCAACATACAGGAGAAAGGGAGACACTTACCATGATTGTCTGTACATGCAGCTCTTACACTGCAGTGGATTAAAGGAGAGAAAACTGCCAAACACACACAGACACACACAAAGAGAGATGGGTGGTTCATTTCATGGCTTGAACAGATCTGAAGGAGACTATGCAGAGGTTTCAGACATGCCCTTGGTGTGCGCATTGAGAATTTTAAAATAGGGTGGGGGACGACTGCAACTACCCTGCACAAAATAGAGAGAGAGAGAGACATGGCGATTTCGTAGACCGGATGAATGACTTCATCCATGCCTGTGGCTGCCTAAATTTAGGACGGTGCAACCCATGCAACTAACAGCTGCTGCAATCTCACAAATCACCAGCCACGAGACCAGCCTTGCCGGTGTGGAGTCGGGGAGACAGCAAAACTAAGCTCCGGTGTTAACGGAGACGTAAGGTTATTTTATCACGGACAGCCACCAGTTTAAACGAGCGCTGCCCGTCTTCCGACAGGGTGATGAAGCGAGAATGTCTGGCACTTATTTGCAATCAGCTTTGCAACGTCACGTGCGGCAAAAGCCCCGGAAAGTCTGCCGGTGAACCTGGGCACCCCCCAACCGAAACCCCGCTCCCCGGCTCGCGCGCGCTGACAGGAATTTTGGCTGCTAGCTACGGCGCTAAGCTAGCGCTTCATAAATATCCGCGTTTTGCGAGTAAGTACGAACGGCCACACTCCCCGTCGTCTCGAAACATAAAGTTCGCTTAAGGACAGTGTCCTATCCGCTCCGGTTGTGCTTCAAAGACACGACTTTACGCTTCGGAGCAAGACTGACGAACAAAGGAGCGGCTAGTCAGTCAGCTAGCTAACTCGCCTAGCCGCTTCACACGACGGTTAGACCAGAGGAGTTCCAGCGCCGCGTGTGGGAGCTGGGTTGTGTGGAAAAGCGCGTAAATATGTATTTGTGCTCATTTTAAACGCGCCCATTTGGTTTTTACAAAGCCGGACACTTGTTATAAATCGGGTGTCAGACTCGGTGGCGAGCCGCACGTCTGTGTTTTCTCCGTTGACTTACAACTAAAAGTCGGGTATCTCCTCACTCGCCTCGCCTGACCCACCGCCCGCGGTCATGGAGTGCACAATAAGACGATCCCCAAACAGCGCTTAATGCGGCAGCGTGCGCGCAAATAAGTCCCGTCTAGTCAGTACGTGCGTGCAATGTCATATGCGCTCCTGAACTTACAGTCCATAGCGGGTTGTCCTCTTTTCACCCGAAGTTTCACGGCAGATCTGCACTGCGAGCAGCCCACGGGCTTTAGGGCACGGCGGGCCGGTCAGCGCCCCTCCGCCGGCGAGCCCACTTGGCGACTAACTACATTCAACCATGAGCTAATTTTGACTAGTACGAGTGGCACGGGGCCAAGCCCCCCATCTCGGGTGCACTGCAGCCTGAGCTAGACTGCTTAGTCGACTGTCGGGGGTGGGCAGGCTCGCCACTGTCGCCCTCCGTCTGTAGGCGAAGAACGCACCGGCTTGAAACCAATAAGAGAGCTGCATTCCGAGCGGAACACACTGTGATTGGACCACTGTCGCCAGCTATGTAGATGACTCCGCCTCTAACCAATGGAGATCCCGGTGGAGCTTGGAGCGGGGCTTGTTCTTGTTTCCTATTGGTTAAAACCGAAGAGAAACGGACAATAGGTCTTTCTGCAAAAAGACGGTTCAATATTTGCATAGTTTATTAATAATTTGAACTGTATAAATTGTAAATTGTATAAGTATTGTTCTAAGATTTGTTTAATTCACTTCAATGTTTTCTTAAGTCATAACCCTTCCATCCCGGTGTGTTATATGCATTATGGATCCAAAAGTCACATATATACATTTTGCAAGCTCTCTCCTTCATGTACATTGTTGTTTACAATAGTTTAATATATTATTAATATATTTTTTATTTATCTGTAAACAACTTCATGCATGTATTTACTTCTTATGTGTCAAATCACATCACTCAAATCTACGAGAGCACCATGAAAATAACTGGGTTATTACAGTAAGTGATTTTTCTGAAAATGCGCGCGCCAAAGTCTTTTAATCTGTATTTCTCAGTAGCACATACAGTGATATAAGAGGAAGCCTCAGAATCCAGGCTGCCACCTGGCGTTTGAAGCTGAAATTACACACAAAGTCTTAAGAACAAGGTCAACTAAGGTAGGCTTGGTGTATCTGTGCAATATGCTGGATAGGTTCATATGTGGGCCCACATTAAGCCCTATTTAATGTTGGGCCCCAAAATATTGTATAATATTTTTTCCTAGATACTGCCGTCTGAGGACTCCCTGTCAATTGGCCTCAGGAATTGTCCCTCCAATAATTGACTTTTTTCTCCAAACAATAAATCATAAAGGATAATTCAATCCAATTTTCTGCTTAGTTAAGATGTAAATAAAGCCATTCAGAGTGACTGGACATTAAATGCTTAATTGTAGAGAAACATTCAGTCAAAATGAACATGTAAAATCAACTCACAATGGTTTTTAAAGTGATGCCTGAAATGTTAGTTTTGAAGATTTGTTTCCTCACTAACAATAAATATAAAAAACTTAGAAGACAATGTAGTTTCACAAGTCAGATACTAAATAAAATGGATATATTTGTCTTGTAGCCAACACAACCAATGGTGGTACAGTGATTATCACTGTCACCTCACAGTAAGAAGGTTCTGGGTTTGATTCCCATGTTGACCACCGGTGCCGCTCCCTGTGTTTGCATGGGTTTCCTCCCACAGTACAAGGGCTTGTGGTTTAGCATGACTGGCTACTCTTAATCGCCCATACGTGTGTGTGTGTGTGTGTGTGTGTGTGTGTGTGTGTGTGTGTGTGTGTGTGAATGGATCAGCTCTAGCTTACCCGCAGTCCGAAATGGTCAAGCGATTCGGGAAATGGATGGAATTTGGTCTTTACAACTCACCATTTCACATCATACCACTCTGAATATTAGTATTACATCTCAGTGACCAAATCATGTGAAAAAAATGAATTTAAAAATCAGGCTTAAGCTGCCTTTGAGAAAAGAAAGCCTTAATGAATGTGTATCTGAGTAATGTGTTTCAGTCTGTACTATAACATGCACGAAGTGATACAGGATGTACTTCCACCATGTTATGAATGAGTAAGCAAATGCATCTTCCTACACACACGAGCACACTTGCTAAACACTGAATGCCCTGTTGCATGACACATCTTCATTACAGTATTCTTTAAAATAATTATTTTTTAAAAAAGTAAAAAAGCAGTGCAGTCTAGTTTGCTATAAAGTTCTGCTTGTTATAATATTAAAAAATCCTTAAACCAGCTCCATAATCTGGTGATCCACAGATTGACTCCAAGATCTGCCAAGTACTGGATCTCAGGGGTGAGCATTTTTCGGCAGACCTCACTGTACTTCTGGTCAATATTGGTCCTCAGGTTGTATCCCAAAATAGAGCTTTCTCCCAGCGGCTGCCACGGCTTCATGCTTTCGTCCCTTATGTCTCTCTCCTCCACTGCCATCCCACCGTCAATGCAGATGGCTGACATCTCGGCGTTCCTCCTGCGCAGTTCCCGCACGTCCCTCTCCATCCGCTTCCTGCCGTAGGCGTCCACCTTGGCCCATAACGTGGTGTTAAAGTGGCGGTACAGCTTCCAGTCCGCACCGTTCCAGTCACGGGCCTTGGCTCTCAGTTCAGGCATGAGCCGGGATACGCTGTTACCCCTACGCATATTGAGCTTAAAAAACAACAAGTCGTCCATCTGCCAGCAGAGGGCGTCCTTCAGCAGAATGAGAGATTCCTCAAAGTACTCAGAAATCAAAACCAGCTGGAAATGCATGGAAATTGCCTTGATGGCCTGATCCAGTGCTTTATCTTCTGGCTCCAAAGAGTTGTCATAGCCAAGGTCAAAAAGCTGCAAGTTCCTGAGATAATAGGCGTTAAATCCATCTGAGCTGAAGTAGCGGTTGGGCTCTTTCAAAAAGGCACTTAGTTTGTCCTCTTCATGGATTCTCCAGGTTAGAGGGACCACATTCTTAAAGTACTGAAAGGACGACTCAAAAACAAGCGCTGGGTCTCTGAGGATGGTGAAGAAAAAGGTGTCTTGTGGAAGGAGCGCTTCCACCTCGGGCGCATTAAAGCGCATGTGGTTGCAAATGATGTTGAAGCAGGATCCTGGACTGTAGTCCTTCACTTGCGTGCGGTGGAAAGAAACTGGGTAGGCAAAGTCATTGCGACTGTCGGGGAAGGCAAACTTCAGCTGGTTTCTCTGCCCAAAGCGGAGAAGGATGTTCAGAATTGTGCTGCTCGCCGTTTTGTGGGTCTTCAAGAACATCAGATTCACTTTCGGCTTGCAGCGCTTTACCTCTCTGTTGCCCCGGGATACACGGGAGATCTGTGCATGGAATGCTGGTGGTTGATCTGCACATGTAGGTGCAATTGGAAGTCTGAGGGAAACAGATTACAGGGTTGCTGTTAACTGTTTGTGAAGGTCATCAATCACGCAGGTCACTCAATAGTCTAAAACAGTGGTTCCTCATAATCTTGATCATGAGTCTTTCCTGCTCTAATGCACCACTTCAGCTTAGGTAGAGCTTGTTAAAAGTCATGAGTGTCATCCTCGATAGAAACCTACATTTTGAATCCTACATTAATAGCATTTTTTATCTGCGTAATATTATCTGTTTGTGTCCTTCTCTTACACCTGATACAACTGCTATGCTTTGGTTTCGTCTCGTATCAACTACTGCAATTCTCTTCTTGCTGATCTTAACCTCATTCAAAAACTTCAGTTAGTCCAGAATTCAGCTGCTGGTATCATCACTAGAACACACAGGGAGAATAAGTATTTGACATATCAGCATTTTTATCAGTAAAGATATTTCTAAGTGGGCGATTAACACGAAATTTGCACCACATGTAAATATCAACTCAAGAATTTAATTCATGCAAAGACATCTAAACATTTAAGTCCATAAAATGAGATATGTGTAATAAAGTGAAAAGACACAGGGAAAAGTATTGAACACATGAAGATAACAAGGTGCAAAAAGGCATAGAAAGCCAGGAGACCATCCGAAATCTGTCAGTATTGAGAGAGAAACCCTGCTCCCTATCAGTACTAATTGATATCAGCTGCTCTTGTCCTAATTGATGGTCTATAAAGGCTTCTCATTACCCAGGAGACACACAGTAAAGACTTCATGATGGGTAAACATGGGTAACAGTACCTTACAGTATTTTATGTGGAGCACCTGATCGTGGCTGGTTTATGGTGAACTGATGCTCTTTCCATTTCTTGAGAATGTCCCCCACAGTGCTCACAGGAACATTCAGAATTCTGGAAATGCACCTATAACCATTCCCATCAGAATGCTTTTCAACTATAAGATTATGAAGATCTTGGGGGAGTACTGATAGGGGGCAGGGTTTCTCTCTCAGTACTGACAGATTTTGGGTGACCTCCTGCCTTTTTATGTCATTTTGCACTTTGTTATCTTCATGTGTTCAAAGCTTTTCCTCTGTGTCTTTTCACTTTATTACACATAACTCAATTTATGGACTTAAATGTTTAGATGTATTTGCATGAATTAAATACTTGAGTTGATATTGACCTGTGGTTCACATTTTGTGTTAATAGCCCACTTAGAAATACCTTTACTGATAAAAATTCTCCCTACTGGATTACCCCTGTTAAATACTACATTGATTTTAAGAATCTGCTCCTCACCTTTGAGACTCTCCATAACCCAAAACCTCTATATCTTCATGATCTCCTTCTCATCAGCACATCTTCCCAAACCCTTAGATCTTCCTCTTCTAGCTGTCTCACTGTACCTTCTGCTCGTATGACTACCATGGGTTCTGGCGCTTTAACATTCAGAACATTGATTCTCAAAACACTTATTCAAACTTGTGTACACTGTGAGATGTCCTTCATATATTTTTTTTACTTACATTCTTATGCAAAAGTTTGGTCACCTCTTGATAAAGATGTTAACACAGTTTGGAAAACACAGGACATGGAAAAAATACAGAATAAACAAACATTGATGCCTAGTTACTTTTTATATTATAAATAGAACACAAATGTAAAATAATAACATTATTATGGCACTTGTTTATTACATTATGCAAATGTTTGGGCACCCTACATAATCAGTACTTAGTAACACCTCCTCTGGTAGATATCACAGCTTGCAAACTCTTTTTAGAGTGAAAAGTCTTTCAGTTCTTGTACTTGGATTTTCTATCCTTCTTCCTGCAAAAGGCTTCTAGTTCAGTAATATTCTTTGGTCGTCTTTCATGCATAGCTCTTTTAAGATCTACCCACAAATTTTCAATGGTGTTTAAATCAGGCACTGTGATGGCCATTCCTAAACCTTCAGCTTATGTCTCTTGATGTCGTTCATGGTGGATTTCGATACGGTTTGTTTAGGATCATTGTCCTGTTGTAGAAGCTCATCCTCTTTTCAGCTTCAGCTTTTTTACAGATGGTGTGATG
>JBBIGC010000036.1:12806487-12824437 GCA_037576955.1 Lepidarchus adonis
CTCTCTCTCTCTCTCTCTCTCTCTCTCTCTCTCTCTCTCTCTCTCTCTCTCTCTCTCTCTCTCTCTCTCTCTTTCGTGTGTGTGTCTGACCATGTGTCTACGTTCACACTGCTTTGGGCTGACCAACTCTGAGAGCCAGCCAACCAATAGCTATGTTGTAATAGTCATTAATGCTGATCTGTACCAGAAACCACAAAGCAGAGTGATGTGTCATTTTGTCATACTTGACCAAACCAAATGGTGCCGCCTGTAATGCTGACGTCACAAGACTTTGTCCTTCACGTCCCTTGTGGATGTTTACATATCCAGTATTATAGTTTACATAGGTCATTTGAGTTCACCCAGGTGGTATCGTCGAAACACAGGCATGATGGCTATTAAGGATTGTCCAGGTTTGTGATAAAAACAAAACCTGTTAAAGTGTATTTAATGTGAATATACAGATTAGACCCTTGAAGTCCTAAAGAAGTGAACAAGTGAGTCTATTAAACACAGTGCCTTTGCTAACTTTAAATAAGGCTTATGTTACATTTACATGTACCAGGCACACTGCTTTTTGTTGTATTATATATATTAATATTCTATTAATAACGCATATTTTAAAAAGTTTTAATTTATGTTTAATAGCTCCTATGTCAAGTAATTTATTGACTTAAAAATAAATGCAGATCTGTTCTACTACATACAACAAACCAGAGAAACCACTTCAGTGTCATTTATATTTCAAATTCTTTATATATAATACAGTAAAAAGCAGTGTGTCTGGTTTGTGCCATGTAATAAAGCCTATCTGTGTTGATTTTCAGTGTGTGGTTGATTTAACGTGGCATTTATTGGACAAAACAATACTGTAGTGGACATTCAGACAGTAGTTTGTAGACGGTCTCTAAACCCTAAATCAAGCCATTTTGAATGTCTGTCGAATATCCAACCTACTGCTAACTTCACCGAGGTCAGTCAGAGCTGTTTTTGCAGCCTGAGGGACGAATACTCAATTACAGGCAGGTGGTGTTAATGTTATGGCTAATCGGTGTACATATTTATAATAGTGTTTTTCAGAGAAATGTTGCAAAACAAATATTGAGCAAATATGAAACGAATATATGTGCAAATATCCACACATTATTTACTTTTTATTTATTTTTCCCGCCTGGTAGTGAGAGAGCGGCACAGTGGGCGGGGCCTGTGGAAAGCTCACACTTCCTGGTCCGGAGGAAGCGGCGGGAGGTCGTTTAGCTTTAGCGCGGCTAACGGAAGCTTCTGCTTGCAGGCAGGTATACCCACTTTCACCTTTTACATGTTTTGTAATTTTTTTCCCCACAAAGTAGTACAGGTAAACGGCCAGTCACATTCAGTTGTTTCATGCGTTACTATTTTCTGCAAGAACAAAACGAGTGTGTTCTTTAGCTTAGCTAGGCTAACAGTGTTGCCCTAACAAAGAGAGGGCTAGCAGAGCCCCCGGCCAGCTCACATTCTCACTTAAATACTGCACCCACAGACACTACAATGTCTTCGGGGCCGAGTAAAATAATATAATAAATCGTGAATAATGTTAAAACATGATTGTGTGTTTAAATGCGACTTATCAGTGTCGTCGCGTGCTATCTAAGTTGACTGGCTAAAGTACCGCTAACTAACTAGCGCAGCTCCATGTTCATTATCCAAGGCAACGGTGGAGCTGTTTTTTTATCTAACTTACTCTAACACAATGGGTTAAAAGCTGGCACACTAACACATCTGACTAGTCACCGGACTCATTTGGTCAACTGTTGCTGTTCTAGCTCTACGTTTTTACAAACTGGGGCCTCGTGCTATTAGCATATTGCCTGTCATCATTCTGCTGCAGCTGATATGTAGGTATAAATTCGCTCTAGTAAACCAGGCTGCAGAAAGTAGTGTCAAAGCATGAACATGGCATCATCATGAGCTGCTCATGAAAGATTTTACAATTTTACAGTCTGTTTTTGTTGTGGCACATGACATTTATGTTGGGCAATATGATGGTATTTATCATGTCATCATTAAGCGATGCCATTAAATGCTTTTCAGAGAATATGGTGAATATTGGCAGTACTTAAAGACTTAATGTTTCTTTACAATGAGAACATTAAGAGTCATCTTTAACCAGCCTTACTGTAGTTAAATAAATAAATCATTGCTCATTGTATTTTTTTATGTGGCATTACTGGGGCATGGTACATGTTATGTATTGTGGAAATGTCTTCCAGTAGTGGGATTTATACCTCCATCCTTATTTTGATATATTAAGTCTTTATCAGTAGTCACATTTAAGTTTTTTCTGAATAGACAACAATTTTCCTTTTTAGTAAATGGTCAGTAGCCTGTCTAAATCCCTTCAGACACGTCTGCTGTCTAAATGTAGAGTGTGAAATTGAAGAAAATGTGATGTAAATATATTTATGAAATTATATAATATTTCTCGAATTTTGTTACAGATACAGAGGTAGCACTGGAATTAATCAGATATTTTTGGTAAATTTTATGGACAAATATAAAATCTCATTGATTATTCTGTGTTTTTAAGTTTTCAGAGTCTGGTGAGGTCTTGGAGAGGCCCTGTGGTGTAGTACTAGACCTCAACATGTTCTACTTCTGCTGCTGTACCAAGAGTTTAGAGTTTTAATTAAGACACTTTTAGGAGGACGGACTAGAATTGGAATTGTCGTTCAACACCTTTTTGTGGAACCTTCTATTCTACTCGAAGGCTACAGGTCCATTCAATTTGCATTAGGCCCGTTTAAGCTATGGCGGATGGGAGGATCTATGTGGGAAACCTTCCCATGGATGTGCAGGAGAGGGACATTGAGGATCTCTTCTTCAAATATGGAAAAATACGGGAAATCGAGCTGAAGAACAACAGAGGCACCATCCCATTTGCCTTTGTTCGTTTTGAGGACCCACGGTGAGTTCCAGGGCAGATGTTTCATTTTCACCATCACTGACTGTCATCAGGAAACACATGGAGGAGACATTTCTGAAGTGTCCCTCAGTAGAAAAAAAGTTAGGAGCACTTTACTCTCTTCCTATAGGGATGCGGAGGATGCTGTCTATGGAAGGAATGGATATGGATTTGGAGACTGTAAGCTGCGTGTGGAATATCCTCGGTCCTCAGGATCCAAGTTTAGTGGACCTGTTGGAGGAGGTCCAAGGGGAAGGTTTGGTCCTCCTTCACGTAGATCTGAGTTCCGGGTTATAGTGACTGGTAGGTCAAAAGTTCTCGTCTTCATTGTGTCACTTTTGATAAAAATTTGCAAAAATAAAATGCAACTGTATAGAGAGTGGGGGTTTAACAGTTCAGGATTTTGATACAGCAAATATTGGGTGACGACGTTCAGTATTTCTGTCCAGTAGGGTTAGTTTTGGATGTAAGACTCCTGTTCTTGGTTTTGCAGGTCTTCCTCCTACTGGCAGTTGGCAGGACCTCAAAGATCACATGAGGGAGGCAGGAGACGTATGCTTTGCTGATGTCCAGAGGGATGGTGAGGGAGTGGTGGAATTCCTACGACGGGAAGATATGGAGTATGCCCTGCGCCGACTTGATGGAACAGAATTCCGATCCCATCAGGTTATTTTTATTATTCAGTGGCCAATTGCAATAATAAAACTATGATGCCATTAGATATATATACATAATTCCAATGAATGCTTTTTTAAAAATTCGTTCTCTGTTGGTGTACAGGGTGAAACTGCCTACATCCGGGTTATGGAGGAAAGAGGTACAAGTTGGGGTCGTTCACGTTCCAGGTCCAGATCTCGAGGCCGTTATTCGCCGCCCTATCAGAGTAGAGGATCCCCACCTCCACGCTACCGCTCCCCTCCACGTCATATGTCTCGTCATAGCCCTCCTCCTCGACGAGCCCCACCCCAGCACCACAGCCCACTTCCACGCCACTATCGGTAAAGAGCCAAGCAATGCCAGAGCTGGTGAAGTCACATGAACCCACCCCCCATTTCCAGCCTTTTTAATTTAGTTTTGTTTTTTAATTTTCTAATTTACATTCCATCATTCAGACACCCAAAAGGCCTTCACTGTACAAAGACTGTCCCCAAAAAATTATCCCTCCTCTGTTTAACAATAGCTACATACATTTTCATCTCCATAAAGGCTGAACAAATGTTACAGAGCATATGACTCCAGGTTTCTCTGGGAAAATGTGATAGCTTTTACTCTGCAGCATTTAGAATAGCCACCATACTTTTGAACACCTTGAATGTGACAGTATGTGCAGTAATTTGGTCAGTCCTCTAAATTGTGACTTTTCTTTTCCTTTTACATAAGAGACTGGACTTTTTAAATTTTTTTGTGAGTTCCCCATGCCAGTTTTGTATTATGTAATGGATGTATGCAAAGTGAGGTTTCTTTTCTTTTTTTTTTTCAATTAAAGCCTTGAATCATGTTGTTCTCCCACATCTAGTTAATGCATCATTTCTGATGTACTAGTACACTGGAATTTCCTTTTACTACCTTGTATGATTTTATAACATTGTTTCCTTATATACTGATAGAATGTGAGCAAGAAGAAAGAAAAACATTCCCAGAATGAGACAGAACAATTACTGTGCAAGAGTCACAGTTTGGAAGCATGTTAATAGCTGCATATAATTCAGTTCTCTAATAATTAAAACAATCTTCACAAGATCATATACCATCATCCACCAGGTTCATAGTTCCTGCATGTCCAAGAGCACTGGCAGTTACATTAGTGTAGCAAACCATGAACAAATGTATAGCATTTTCACTCACTACGCTTAAAATATAAAATTGGAAACATGGTTTTAAATACACGCTCAACCATTCAGTCTCAAAAGCAAGTCTTCATCTCTGCTGCTTCCTGATGACGCCAGTGTCACCAGTGAAAACATCTTTGACAATCGGGTGGTTGAGAATAAGAAAAACAGCTCTCATTTTTTAGCTCTCATCAACTGCCAGGCTTCTCTTTGTTGGGCCGCATGAATTCCACACCATCAATAGGGATGTCCTTTTCTTTGATGGCTTTCTATGAAACAAAAAAAAACATCTGCAATCAGGCCAATGATCCCACATGAATTATTCTACGATTACAGGCCAATGACGGGACAGTTCATCCAAAAAAGATTTGACCCTCCCACCAAGTTGATCAGCCAAGAATTATTTGGTACCTGGTGTTTGAAGTTCCCTTCTTTGGTTTTACCATGGAACTATGAGGCCATTATTATAAAATTACACCAATCATCCAGAACATTAAAACCATGCAATTATGAATATAAGTGAATACTCATCCAATTATGGCACCTGTCTGAACGCTCAGTTCTTGAAGTTGATGTGCATGATACATGAAAAATGCATGAGTCTAAGGATCTGAGGCACTTTGCACAAAGCCTTATTGTGATTAACTGAGTCAGAGCATCTACAGAACAGCAGGTTTTGTGGAGTGTTCCAGGTGTGCAGGTGTGTGTGTTTGTATTTACCAAAAGTGATCCAAAGAAGGACGAGCACTGAAATCGATGCACATGGTCAAGTCCACCAGAAAAACTACTGTTGCAGAAATATGTTAATGCTGGCTCTGACAAAATTGGATCAGGCTGGGATGAGGGGAAATGCGTAATATTTAATGTTATAATCGTTTTTTTAAATTCCAATATAAGTTTACTTGGAGGTCCACGCCCACCGTCAACAATTTGACCACGCCCCGCGATAGCATTATGTTTGTCACTTTTTATGAGGGACATTTGAACTTGTATAAGTAATAAATAAAGTAAAACTGTAGGTTATTTCCCAGCGAGTAAACATAATTTAAAATTACAGACCACAAATAAACTGCAAACATACTAGAGGGAACGTTAGGTTTGGAAAGTCTGGGTCTCTGGTCACATTTGGTCGGTAAGTACGGCCGTTTACCAAGCCGCATACAGCACGGTTTAACTGTGAGCTACAAATAGGATATAACACCGGTCTTGCGATCAAACACACGTCTGTTTGTCAGTAAAGTTAGACTTCACTGAATAAACGCGGTGGTCAACGGTCAAGACCCTAATGTGAGGTGATAAACAGACCAGGGCTTTGAATAACAGCACGGGTGTTAGTGTTAAGAAAAAATTACCTGAACACAGGACTGATATTTCTTGAACATCTCCGTACACGGATCGCCGCTCCGGTCTCCCTTCAGGAATTTCTCCGCGAACCAGCGGTTAAAGCACTGGTCGTAGTCTCGTTTGAGGTCGGTGCAGCCTTCGCCCACACTGTTCATTTTTCCTGTAAGGGGGCGGGATAGTTACTCCAAATAATCCAAACTACCAGATTTCTGTATCACGACAGCCGCTGTTCCTCCGTTTACCCCGGTGTTCGCCTGACTTTGCTTGCACCACGTGGTCATGGAACGCGCCAGGCGCATTAAGATGACGTAAGGGTATTGACCGGGCAAAAATAAGAATAAAGAAAAAATATAATAACTTTGTACCATTTCGTTGCAGTAATAACAATTTTCAAAATAATAATACAACAATACACTATATATTTATGCATAGATTTTATTTGATAGACATATGGAGAAAAAATCCTAATCTACTTTATGCAAGTCCGTCAAACGGGAAGCTCATTTTTGGCCTGCATCATAACATTTGTTATGTTATTTGTACATGAATTCTGATGTTTAATCAAGAGGAATGGCCAACAGTATATATTTTGTCCTAGCACTTACAGTCAGCCAGTTTACCTTGTCATAACACTAGAGCTGAAAAGACCAGTTTTTCCCTGATTTATGGAGCAAATCAGTTTTGGGCGTTGGTCGGCCCTGATACTTGATTTTAATCTGATTGAGCATACCTTTCATATGTTAAAGAAGACACTGTCAGTTTGATACTGGGGACTGCAGTCTGTACGAAATATGATGAGATTTCACAAAATTGTCTACAATTACATGATCTCTCACTTGCAAATGAATTATAATATCAACACTTTATTATTAGTCCAAATGCAGCTGTCAATTATATATGCAAAAACAACTTTTAAGTAAAATACATTGCCAACAGTAAAATGAAATAAGTTTATTTGTAGAACAAATACACATCGATTTTCTTAAAATTTTAATGCATTAACTGCAGAACCTCAGGGATTTATAGTTTCCTACCCATATCCACAATGAACTGTTTCATGTTTATTATTCAATCAATAAATACAGCAGCGGGTTATATTACCCCACCATTTCCTGAAAACAAAAGCAAATGTGTTCAGTAAATGTTCTTTGCTTCACTGACACTTAGCAAAGCTTTGTGAAGCAATGTACATTCACCAACATGAGCGTGGAAAACTGCAAGGGCTACAGGCAATCCTTGCTTACATGCAGAGTCTACAAGACCCTACAGTCCAGCAGCATGTCAATTTGTGCTGCTTTGTCAAAAATGCAACCCTAAAGCCCATACCCCAAACTTTAACCATGACTGCTGTATGTGCTTATGCAGAATCGCTAATTACCACATATGGATAGGAACATATGGATTTTGAAAAATGCTGCTTTACCATTGACCATCATGTGCTTTACTGACTGGTCACTTCATTTAAAAAATGTAATGATCTTTCCAAAACTGGTGGGAATGAAGTGAACCAAAAAATGGAAAAAATGTGCCAGAATGCATTACACCTATGCTGATAATACAGTAACAACAGACTATATTTTTTCTGTCCTCTTCAAAGCTGAATAATTTTCCTTCACAAAACAACCATGAAATAATTATTTAATCATTCTTTGCTAGAACAACTTGTGTGCTTAGGGTTGTTGTCTTGCTATCTGTCCCATTTGCTCTTGAAACTCGGTTCATGGATAGATGTTGTGACCTTGTCCTTCACTGGGGCAGTGGTTAAGACCTAAGATTTATGTCCCAGCCTGGGCACCACTGTCCCATTCTCCACGTGTGCATAATGCCATGGCTTAAATGCACAGTTGGTGCCCTTTGCGTGTGACTGAGTGTGTTCACAATGACAAATTTTCACTTCACTTTCACTACTAGTATGATTCAGAATTCTTCCTTCCATCAATGATGGCAAGCCATCCTGACCCAAATGCAGCAATACAGGCCCAACCCACAATCCCATCCCTGATTTTTCAAATGGGATAATGTTCTTGTGCTGGAATATAGCGCTTCCCCTTTTCCTGACATTGCAGAACTTGGTCATACCCAAAGTCTCACCTGACCACAAAACATTCTCTTGTCTGCTGGCTTGTACATGTGATCTTTAGCAACTGTAGGAAGGCAGACATGTTATTTTTAGAGAACAGCAGCTTTCTCTTTTTGCATGATTGTTGGTCAGTGTTTTCCTGATGGCAAACTCCTGAACATTATGTGAAAGTGTGAGAGAGGTGTTAGAAGTTACTTGCAGACTAAACGCCTTGCTCTTGAAGTGTTATTCATTGGCCATGCACTCCTGGGGAGGATAATAATACTCCATAAATGTTTATCACAACCTTGAGTATTTAGCAATGTTTTTTCTACCTTTTCCTGGTTGTGGAGCATCATCAAGAAGATTAGGCACCCACTTATGCTTGATCCCATTGATTGCAAACAATGCTAACAAGCTAAAAAAAATTGAAAATCGTTAAAATCTTTAATATTTTTTAACATTCCCTTCAGAAAGTGAAATCCATATATTATATAGATTCATTACACATAGAGTGAAACATGTCAAGCTTTTATTTATTGGAATTTAAATGATTATGGCTTTCAGATAATAAAACCCAAAATTCACTGTCTCAGAAAATTTGAATATTATGAAAAAGTCCAATCTTAGAAAGTCATGGTGTCACCTAATTAACTCAAAACACCTGCAAAGATTTGGACATAGACATGGGGAACAAATGTCACATTCCTCGTGTCAAGCCACTCCTGAACCAGAGACAATGTCAGAAGCGTCTTACCGTGACTAGAAAGAAAAAGCACTGGCGGTTGCTCCGTGGTCCAAAGTCCTCTTTTCAGATGAATGTAAATTTTGCATTTCATTTGGAAATCAAGGTCCCAGAGTCTGAAGGAAAAGTGGAGAGGCTTAGAATACATGTTTCTTAAAGTCCAGTGTGAAGTTTCTACAGTCAGTGATGATTTGGGGCCATGTCTTCTGCTGGTGTTGGTCACTGTGTTTTCTGAAGTCCACAGTCAATGCAGCATCTACCAGGAAATCTTAGATCACTTCATGCTTCCTTCTGCTGACAAGCTTTATGGAGATGCTGATTTCATTTTCCAGCAGGACTTGGCACCTGCCCACACTGGCAAAGGCACCAAAACCAGGCTGTTACTGTGCTTGATTGGTCAGCAAACTCACCTGACCTGAACACCATAGAGAATCTATGGAGTATTGTCAAGAGGAAGATGAGAGACCAGACCCAACAATGCAGACGACCTGAAGACTGCTATCAAAGCAACATGGGCTTCTATTACACCTTAGCAGTGACACAGGCTGATCGCCTCCATGCCACGCCGCAATTGGTGCATATATTGACTGCATATGAATGAACATATTTTTTTTCAGAAGCCTGACCTTTCTGTTTAAAATATCAATTTTTATTGATCTTATGTTATATTTTAATTTTCTGATTTTATTATCTGAAACCCATAATCATTGAAATTCCAAGAAATAAAGGGTTGACATATTTAAAGAATCTATATAATTTATGGATTTCAGTTTCTGAAAGGAATGCAAAGAAATATAAAACTTTTTCTAATTAAAATTTTTTTAGATGCACCTTTATATTGTAAAGCATTTTGAGCTGCATCTCGATGTATGAAAAGTGCTCTATAAATAAATCTTATTATATTATTATTATTACTGAAAACATAGCGAAAACTTGTGCAAAAACCTGATATTTAAGGTCATATTTATGCTGAAATATAGAAAAATTTAAAAGGCTCCTTTAGAATAGTATTTTGGAGGTGTTATTTTAATACATTTTAGTTCAACCAACCACTGTTAAGTGACATTTAGCAGCTCCTGCAGAGAAAGGCAAAAATAAAAAGCAGGAGAGCTCATCACAGTTCACATTTATTCCATATTACAATACAGATTATCATTAGTGGCACAATGTTTTGACAATATACTATGTAGTAACACAGAATACAATAAAAAATATATAGGCATAGAGCATAATCTTTTACATAGGCTAGATTATCTTTCTGTTATGATTCTGTTCTCATAAATAAATTCACTTCCAAATACAACACTTTGTACATTTCACAAATAATTTCATTTTTCATATCATTCAATATTTTTTTATACTGTGATCTATTATTTTATGAAGCCTAATGTACTGTATACAGAGCAATTAAGAAATGGCAATACACACAGATATAGATGGAAATGCCTTGTGGGTGAAGGTTAGTGTTGATAACACTGGCACTTGAACACTTGGTTTGAATTACTAGAGTTGAGCATATTCCTACAATCACATTGAATCCAGTGCTAAAAGTATGAGACCACCATACAAAATTTTGGTTGCTGGTAGTTCAGAACATACACATGCTTGCATATTCACAAAAACACACACACACACACACGCACGCACACATGCACACACGCACACACTCACACACACACAACTCATGTAAATGTTATATATGCCAACTACAGTAATGTATGAACAAGTCTCACATTTAATGGCTTCAGTCATTCCACATTCTAATGCAGAGACACATCGGCCTCTGAAGTCAGGTTGCCATGCTGTAGTCATCATCATGCCCATATTAGGAACTCCAGACCTAAGCTGTTGCAATGAGAACTTCACACATCAGTGAGCCTTGGGTACCCATGACCCTGTCTGTCCTTTTGGTAGGCACTAACTACTGCATACCAGGAACACCATATGAGACCTGCCGTTTTGGAGATGCTCTGACTGCCCATATTCCAATGCAAATTGGCTGTGTTGTATAGTCTTGGTCAGGGATAACTCTATCCCAGTCAAACCACTAAGAAAAACAGCTGGTTAAACGGGAATTTAGACTCAATTTCAAAGAAGTGACATTTCATTGTTGTTGTTTAGGTTTATATGAGATGGTAGGACCAATGAAAAAGTGAGTAGGAGGTGGCCCTCATTGGGTGTTCATCCTCTCATGAACACTGCTACACTAATGTGATCATAATGCAGCCAATCTCACCAATAAACCCGTAACTAACCAAGATTTGTTAAATGTGTTTGTCAGGATGCTTTGGCAATAGTGGCCTGGTGTAGTGGTTGGTGCAGTATAATAGTACTTTCTTGTGGCATCACTTTGGAACATTTTTATTTCCTTTAGGGCAATTTTTATGAACACCTGTCATTTTCATAGAAATGACCCGAGGTTGTTTAAATGGACACATCTAGCCCTACAGATGAAGCATGACTTCAGAGGTCAATTGGCCTTGTGGTATAATCACTCACTGAGCAGAAACAAACTCACGGCACTTGTCCCTAAACGAAGGAACTTAAGGCAAAAAGACTGCTAAAAAATAAACACATCTCCGAGATTATCGATATATTATAGATAGATTGTTTCGAGTAAGGTTGGTTCGCTGAGTGAGGTACATAATTGTGTAGCAGCTCAACATGTCACTGAGTGACAAAGTCACTGGGGGCAGAAAGCTTAAGTCATAATTACAAAAATCATCTTTTGCATCTATAATACAAGTTCAATAATACCTGAAAAGAGAAAGGTGTGCTGACACAGATCGTGCAAAGTATTGTGATGTCATGGCAAACAAGCAGGGGCGCTATGAAAGAATGTAATATTGGCTTCCAATATTGTATACGTAATATTCTTTTTAAAATAATGTTCTTCCCCTGTCAGTGATGGGTTCTAACTCCAACCGCCCCACCCCATGCCTCCAGCGCCCCTACAAACAAGCAACACTTAACCAAGTTAACTTTGGAAACTGCCGGTTACATATGAGGACCCCTCTGGATATTGTAGTTTGTTTAAATTTTGCACACATCACAAAATGACCATGAATTTAATACTTTGTGCTTATCAAATAATCTGCGTTGACTAAGAAACATTTAGTTTCCACCTACCTCACTACTTAGGTCTTGGAATTTTCAGTCTTGCATCTTGTGAATGACAAATTTTACTTGAAAAATTAGTTGACATGTGATTGGCCTATTAATGTCAAACCTACTAGCAATAACAAAGGTCTGGATTTGAAGACCTCTAGTCTCCAATCTCTTGAAATCTCTAAGAAAATTGTTTTCTATAATAAATTAATGTAATTTTTCATATGCCACATTCTAATTGTATTAAATGTTATTGCTCTTCCGCATTACATTTTTTGCCAAACTACTTGGCATAGAGCCTGCTCTCAGCAGTGCCCTGTGGAGGTCAACAGGAAGATGTGATCTAACAGTAAGGTTTAAAATGACAGGCAGAAAAAAGGGCACAATTAGTCTTCTTCATTAGACAATGGAAAGCGAATGGAGGGAGTTGCTGAATCACTTGTTTTCTATGAGGATCTGGACCTTGTGGACCAAGTCTCTGGCCATCACGATGAGTTTTGGAACATCATGTCTTTCAGCCATTTCTGAAATGAAACATAGTTGGATGGCAGGGGGATCATGTTATTATTGTGTGCCTTCAAAATTGGACATTTATGATTCCGGTACAGATGTGTAAGTGGCCATATAGCCATTTGAGATGGATTACACGTAAATAGGAATCTCACCGTTGAAGAATTTGATAATGTCAGTGAAGTCCATGTTGTTCTCCAAAATGATATCTCTGTACAACTCAACCAGTGCCAGGGCAATGAAGAGCACAAAGTGCCCAGAAGAGATGGTGCGAGCAGCCCAGATGGTCTCCCATACGGAGAACACGTCATCATACACCATTTCTTCGGAGAAACACGCAGGCAACAACATTAAAGTTATAACCTCCATGTTACTATTTTCTAGTGATTGCTTGAAAACAGAATTCTAGTGATTTTCCACACAACCAATGTAAACAAAGTCAATGAGAATCGTTTGAGGTGAAAGCTTATTTTGGAGAAAATCGTTCTCTGTTTACAAAGTAAAGCATGCGCCTCTCTGCCATGAATTAATTTTTAAAAACACATATAATAAATAATAAACACAGTTTAGACTAAAACCAACTTACCATCCTAACCATTTTGAATAACAAAATAATGATCTTTTACACTAAACTCTATAGTGAAGCCTTTACGAATTTCATGCTGGGGTAAAGTTGGAAAAACAAAATCTGGCCACCCAGATACATTATGCATTTAGCCTTTTAGCTAACTCAAAAGCTAGAATGTGACAAACACTCTAGTTGATGTGACAAATGTAACAATCAAGATGCTCAGAATTATTTCAATATAAATATTGAGTGGGTTGTTTCTCAAAGTGAAAAAAAAGTCTAATTGCTGGAGATATCTGGTTCCATTCACCAGCACTGCAAAGAGATCTGACATATTCAGTTAATGAATAATGTAGCTTTAAGGGGCATTTCTAAACCACCAACCAAATCATTCTTAATTACTTTGTTTGCATCATAAGAATTTAAATAAAGAATTTACTTTTTTAAAAACTGGTAAATTCCTCTTTAATGATACACAGTATAACTTAATCATTATAATTTGGACTTTTATGCTTAATGAGCAAATGTTCACAAAAGCTCTGTTCTATGTGATCTTACCTCTCTTAAAGTCTAGGAGGAACCATCGGTAACAGAAGTAAAAGTGGGTGTAATCTCCGTTTTGTTGCATAAGCTCAAAGAGTTCAGAGTCAAGAATCTACAAAAAAAAACAATCTTTAAGAAAAGTGCAAAAACACAGTCACTAAAGCGATTTGTTTCATGTAGTCATACCTGAATGAGGGAACGCATGTTGGCAAAGTGTGTGTCCATTGCCCCTCCATGTGGAAAGTTCTGGTTCATTCTTTTCATGAGTTCTGTAAAGCAGCTAAAAGCCATGGCCTCTAACAAAAAATAAGGGACTGATTAATAAAATTACGAGGAAGAGATTAATTTTTGTAAGACACTGATTCACTTGTTTCTCGTCATCAATACACAGTCAGAAATAGGGTAATTTACATTACAAAAGTTACATTTTATTTTCTGGAATATTTCATTTTACCATTTCAAATATACATATTCAAGTAAAATATCAGTTGGCCAATTTTGGCTGAATTTGGATATTTGAAAAGGATGCTATCATTATCCACTTTCCCATGGCAGGGGTTCATTTTGAACACTTTTGTCCAAAAGTTTAAAATCATTTTTTTTATTATGAAATCAGTTTGGTTGCAGATACGTGTATAAAATTAAACTTAAAAAAAAGTATTACACAATTCCTATGAACTGACTTCTTAAATATTGCATGTTAAAAATATATCTAAATCTACACTGAATTAATGACTGTATATTTTTTAAAAATGTTTAAATGGTAAATGATTTTAAACTTTTGAAAACTAGTGACATTTTGCAAATTTTTCTTAATTTTAAATTAACGTAAATCTCCAGGAGAAAGTTGGTGACTACAGGTTTAGTGTAAGTAACTTGGTGTAAACTTACCATCATCAAGAATAACAAGTAGGGGGGCAAGTAAGTCACACATTCCTTGCACATAACCGATATCCAGATGCTGCCAAACATAACTATGAAGAAAAATCAAGCAATAAGCAGAAGTGGCCTATAGCACCTTTAGAACATTTTGGCATGTAAACACACCTATTTATATGAATTTTTCAGATTTACCTGCACATGATGTTGCGCAGTTTCTCCAAGTTGGCAGTGGTGAAGTACCAGTAGTTCCTGTCGCATCGCTGCACATCTTTGTCAATACGATGCAGATTGAGGGTATACAGGTCTAGCAGCTCTTGCTGCAGGAAAAATTGGGGAAAAACAAACATAATACAAACTTTAAATGTCCATTTCATAAGAAAGACACCAACAGAGAACAGAATGCTTTTGAGGTGAATAACTTACAGAATAAGTGGTTCCAATGGAGGAAACTGGAGATGCAACATCATTTTTATGTTCCCCCCCTACAGCTAGAGAGTCTGGTTTGGGGAACAGACTCTCCATCTCTGGCTCTTCCTCAGACAGGGCTGACTCAGTGCCTTCTGGGCTAGTGTTCAGGCCTGTTTCCATGCACAGCTCCAGAGCAGGCATACTCGCCGCAGCCTTTTCTGGTGGGATTGCCAGGGCCAAAGGAGGACCCATTGTAAAAGGAGCCTTGACCAGGATGTCCTCTACAGGCATAAAAACCAAAGCAGCTGGGATCTCCTCCATTTCTAGAGCAGATGGAGAGTCATCAGACATATCTGGCGAATGCTTTGATAAAGACATAATGGACACACAGCTCTCAGATACAGGTTCGGTCATTTGTTTGATTAATGCCTTGCTTCTACTCTGATCAATGTCCCAGGCCATTATTGTTTGGGTGACTGGCTTCTCAACAGTAGATGAATTGTTCATTAGCAACTCCATTTGTGCTATTTCAGGTAGAGATTGAGGAGACTTTTCATTTTCAGGCAGCTTCATGCAAAGCTCACTTGTCACTTCCGACACTGGGAGTTCTCCAGCCTGCTCAGGGCAGCTGCTATCTGTGGTTTTGGGTTCATCCACAGAATATTGTTTAGTCAGGAGTCTAGGATGATCACATTTGGTAGGTGTTTTTTTGTTATCCTGCACTTCTGAATCTATGGTTGACTTTATTTTGTCCTCCTCAGACTCCATGTTTTCCTCTGCATCATTCACCACTTCTGTGTCCTTGATTCCCTTTGAGGATTCCATCTTTTCTTCAGCAGAAGCTGCTGATGATTGAAGTCCTAGCTCATTGTTGTCTGAAGCTTTCATGTCCTCTTTTTCAAGATGCTGCTGTTTTTCAGACAATGTGCTGATTTCAGAAGCACCGACCTCAGATGTTTCATTTAAAACTATCTTCTTCTCCTGAGATTCCATGGACATGAGCGAGTCAGTCCTGCTAACATCTTTGGCATCAGAATCCAACATTTTATTTTCCTGAGCTTTGATCATCTTATCTTCTGGCATGATGTCTCCTGTGTATGCTTTCACAGGATCTTCCTTCTCTGTGTCCACAACCAGTGCAGTCTGTTCTGCTGTTTCTTCGTTGATCTTGTTTTCAAGGCTAGAGTTTGTTTGAGGTGTTTCATCAGAAACCTCAGAAGTCACTGTGGATGGATCCTGAGCCAGGTTTTTAGCTCCAGACTCTTGAGCGGAAGCATCCTCTGTGGTTGGAGAGCAATCAGAGAGTCCAGATGTGACTGAGAAGTTGCGAGAGGATGGATGTCCAGAGTCTGGAGAACTGGTGCAATTTGGAAGGGTGCCATTTGGAATTTTGGGCTGTGGCTTCTCATCTTTTGGCTTGGGTTCAGATTCGATTGGGTCAACCTCATCCACAGACCCAAACACCTGCAGAGGAAAAAAAATACAAGTGAGAAAACTGATAGTGAAACTGTTTTGGTAAGAAACGTGAAGTTTGTTGGTGCTCACCTGAGTGCTACTGTTTGAGTCACTCTGAGAACAAGCATGGCTCTGTTTCTCTGAGCTGCTGCTCTGGGAAGACTAGATAGCAAAATATGGAGAAGAATGCAACATTCCTTAATTTACTCAGCCATTCATTGTTCTTTATTTAGATTGTGTCTTGTACCTTTGTCCTCTTGGAATAAGAAGGGATTTCAAGAGGTTTTGAAAAAAACCTTTCTAAAAAGTTAAAAACTTTTAGAAAGACCTCACATAATATTAAGGATTTGTCAATAGATGGAACCTTATAATCCCAAGGGGACGATTTAAAAATGTCCCCAAAGCACGATGCAGAAGTAATTTATTTATGTAACTGTCACAATATGTAATGCCACTTGTACTTATGTATCTATGATAAAATTAATTTACTTTATATTAAAAATACACAAAGGCCAAATGTTTGAGGCCTTTTAAACATCACAGTAAGTTATCTTATGAAATGATTATAAATACATTGCCTAAGGCCTGAGATATTTCAAGGCTTTGGTCTAAAACTATTTTTATTACAGATATGGGAGAGAGGTACATGCAGGTGTTATAAGGTAAAGTAGTACTAAACAAAAAAATCCCTGGGGTTACAGAGTCCCAACTGTACTCTTTGGCCCTATGATTGGTTCTGCTGTCTCTGGGTAGAATACTCCCTCTCCCCCATTACTCAGCAGGACACTAGCCAACCTAGGTGTCTGTTAACTGAGCTAAAAGAATTAGCAAATAATCTTCTCCTCCAAGTACACTGTCTTAAGATGTCACATCAGTGGAAGTTTGAAAAGATATATATGATGTACAAGACATACACAAAAAATTAATTAACATGAATACAAGCCTTCACTCTTCCAGTGTTGGTGGTATTGTGTATTGGGGTGGTTCTAGCTAGGAGGTGGGGTGGAACTGAACCTGGCTAAATTGAAGAGAAGGATGAATTCATGAAACAGAGGCCAAACTTAATATTAATATTAAGAACATATTACCCTTAATGAAATTACAATACCTTTCCAGGTATCTACGGCATTGTTCATAAATTTGTTTTGTATGGCAAATTTGTATAATGAAAATTGAATTTGGGCTGCTTATATAACTAGCTAGCTAGAGATCTTTTGACAATGGCAATGTCTCTTACATCAGTGCTGATAGTGGAGTCCTGCCTTAGGCTTTGGTCCGCACTAGCTCCAGAGGCACATTTGGCAAGGGCAGCAGCATGCTGCTCCTTCTCACGTTGCCTCACAATGGCCTCGCAACCCAGCCACTCACTCATAGTCTGTTCATAACAGGCCCGCACCTGCTCATCCACCTGCAAAGAGTGCATCACATCATGATCAGTTTGCAGCGATGCAATTCGGTTCGATACTGTGGTCTGTGGTCAGTATGAAATATGAAAACATTTTATTTTTATTATATTATATTATATTATATTATATTATATTATATTATATTATATTATATTATATTATATTATATTATA
>JBBIGC010000036.1:12835303-12855731 GCA_037576955.1 Lepidarchus adonis
TGTGGAGCAAAAAAAGACGACGCGGGCAGAGGAGCCCCCCCCCCCGCGCTTTCTCTTTCTTACCTCCCATTTTGTCGACCCCCCCAGGTTAGATCGCTGCAGATGTTCCTCCTCGGCCGCCTCAAGCTTCCCGTGCTGGAAATGGACGCAGGAATGGGTCACACGCGGGCAGGAGCCTCGGAACTTGTCACCGTGAGTCAGTGCTGCGCATTTCCCAGGGTGGGGCAAGCACCGACTGCGTGCGCGAGACAGATGGGGTGAAAGGACGCCAGCAGCCTCGTCCACCGAGCCACCCCGAAATGCCCACGCCGTGCAGCACCTCCAGATCTTCGGATCGTGACAATTTCCACGCTCGAGGAGTGTTTATGCGAGCTCCGCACTCTACACACACGCAGACGCACGCGCGCACACACGCACGGTCCGGTTCCATTGGTTACATGGAAGCCAATCCTAACGCAGACGCAGCTGCTGCACGTTTTGGCCGCGCCCCCTAACTCCCTAACCTACCCCAGAAAAAACCCTTCTCTGGGGGCTGGATCCGGAGCCCACACGCGGTGTCACACGGGTAGATTCTGGAGCGCAGTGTTTGAACGCGTTCAGTGCGGCAGTGGCAGGAATTAGTCGTTCAGCACCATGGACAGCAACCGCCACCACACGAACACTCGCTTAACACCACCACCCCATCCCATATCGATTTGTTCAAGAACTTCAAACCAAACTTAATACAAAAATAAACACCCCAAAATAATATTCAACACCAAACTGTGCAAAAGTAATCGCCCCCTGCCCACCTTTACACTGACATTTACATTTATTCATTTGGCTGACGCTCTTGTCCAATGCAACTTCCAAGTACAGGAACAATCAAGCATCAATTCAGACATCACAGCACTGATGTGAGAGCTACAGAGTTCAATACATTCCTCTTAGTCATAGAACACAGTTCAAGGGCTACAACGGTGTAGGTAACAAGGACTACAACATTACTATTTGAGAGGCTAGAAAGAGAATAACACATTCCATATTATCATTAAGTGCTTATAAGCAAACAAATCAAAGACAGCAAGTGCTACAGCATGAACAACATGAACTATTACTATCGAGTAAAGCTAAAAGAGACCAGGATATTACTCTTTGCTATTAAGTGCTTCAGATTCGATTGTGTGTATCTGCTGGACTTTACTGACTCCGTAATCCACTGAATCTTCCATCGCTATTTCTATACACTACAGGCACAGTTTGGTAGCGCCCCATCACATACACTAACTAAACCTGGCAATTAACAGGTGAGGTTAACCATGGGGAAGTTTATCTGGGGAACTACCAAACTGTGCTGGACACTGACCGTCCAGGACCACCCCTCTGCATGATCCCAAAGATGCAAAATGCAGAGGAACACACGGGACCGGATTGTGTGCATGTAAATTTGGATTGTGAAAGGAAAGTACCCAGGAGACCTGCCTGAGGATCTTATCCAGGACCTTCTTGCTGTGAGGTGTCAGAGCTTACCACTGCACCAACGTGCTGCCAATTAACCAATTTATAACTTGACCATTACTTGGGGTTGATTAATCTAGACCAGGGGTTCCCAGGTTTGGTCTTGAACCTGTGCTGGACACCAGCCCTTCAGAGCCAGAATTGAACATCCATGTCTAGATGCATCCAGGGTAGATTAATGGAAGCCCTGTGGAATCAAAACATTGCCTAAATAGAACATATCCAAACAAGTCAAGTAAGCTGAAAGACCTGAAAGATGCAATTGAACAAAGCCATAAGGCCTTGAGACTCCAAGAAACACCAAAAAAAAGAACCTGGTTCCAGGAAATGTCAAAAGATCTCAGACGATCATTCTAATAACTGCAGGCCTTATCTCAGATAAAGCCAGTGTTCATGATTACTCTGTTAGAAAGAGACTGGACAAAAAAGTATGTCCATGGGAATGATTACAGAAAATAAATTCCTGTATAAATATCTGCAGGAGAATGTCTGTTCATCTATCTGTGATATAAAGGGCAAGTCCCAGTTTGACAAACATTCAGACATCTTTTCTTAATGAAAAAAACATGCAGTCACAGCTTACTACGTCATCAAAAAAATATCTAAACTAAATAAAGTCTCACTGTGAAAGATTTTTTTTCTTCTTAATACAAACATTGCATGTTTCAGTACCAAACATTCAGACTGTTAACATGTAGTAATATGCTTTTCTGAAATGTAAAGATTTATTTACAGTGTTGTGACAGGAACCAGGAGTCATAGGCTGGTACACTTTCTGTAACATACAGTCAAATGCTTGGGTACTCAAGCAGAAATATTAAGGACGTCTGTTTTAACTTGGATAATAAATCATCCTGGGTATCTTTACTTTCACTCACAACTTCAGTGGAGCAAGCAGGACTGGACTTCGGCCTCCCAGGACCAGTTGTGTTCTCCAGGCCTAACATGATAACAACACTGCATGCCTAGGTGCTTGAAGTAAAACACCTGTGACCATGGAAGTGACTGGAACAACTGATTTAATTATTTAAATGGGTGAGTGAATACTTTTGACAATATTGTGCATCATAAGTGAAATAACTGAAATATCAATAACTTAAATATCAATATATCATGACAGAAATAACTGACATATCAATATATCATAACGGAAATCACTGAATTAGCTGTAATATCAATATAGTATAACTGAAATAACTGAAATGTTGGCAGAATAGTTTGATCCTTGCATTTAATGTTCCTCATTAAATAGTGACCCAGTGAAAAAGTTTGTCTGGAGTATAATGGTGCAGATTTGCCACACTATCAAAGATACAGATTAAAAAAAATATTATTGCAGCTTACCTTCTGACAATAAACTTGATTTTTATACCACATAGTTTGCAATAATGTAATATGGTCCATTTAATCCATGTGAACAATTGTATTAAATTTAGTTCAGAGACAATCATCAGCATATACAATCTCGTTGCTTATAAACACCAGATTGCGCATGCCAAATTGAACACGTGCCCAATGTGAGTATATTTTATTAAAAAAAACACCTTGTGCTGCTTTGCAAGCTCCGCCTACTGTATTTTCCTCCGCTCGGTTCATGTGTGCTCTGATTTGCATATTGCGTTAAGATTGGCAAACAGTTCATTCACGCTGACGGTCACGGCGTACTTCCACCAATCGTATGAAAGGAGGCGGGACTTGTTGAAATACGTTTGGGGGAGGAAACATCGCCGCTCGGTCACCTCCCCATTCAGGAAGTTAAAAAAAGAAGGCTCAACAAGGGCGAAATTGTTTTATTTTTAGTTAACTTACTCTCCATAGCATAGTACAGTCTCCCAGTGATGAACGAGCTTTCCCTCAGGCATTCCGTCTCATGAATGTGAAAGGAAAGGCCATTTTTTCGAGGACTTTTTGCAGTAAAGGATGTCAATGAGGCCTCGCAACAGGGAAATCTGCGCTGACTGCAGCGCCCCCGGTAAGACTCGCTCCGAACTAGCAACATCCGTTAGCTCTTTAGTTAGCAAATCTTATTTTTAGATTGGAGAGAAACGGCTAATAGCGCATCGGGATACATAAACACATAAATATCTTTTAATTTCGAGATGTTGCGTGTAATGTGGTATGTTGCTGTATTTTATAGGCCCGTTTGCGTGCTCAGTGGCCAAAACAGCTAAAGTGTTAGCTGGTAAAAGCGCTAGCTCGATGCTAACAAGTGGCTGTAAAAATGGAGAAAAACGGAAAACGTACTGGCTGTTTGTGAATAAATATTTGTAGTTAAGATCTTGAGAAACGTAATGTCTTTTCTGATGCATTGCAGGCTTCGTGTAACAGTAACATCATAAAAAGAATCTGAAGTAAAAGTGCTTCACATTCAATCACTGCTTAATCATCATTCTGGCCTAAAGAGTGCAGCCGTGTAACACTCATGTAGTTGCATTACTTAAATGTTTCATTTAATTTTTTTATGTAGTATTAGTTGGGTCCAGGCTAACTTCATGGACATTTAGGTTGGTAGTAGAGCTGGGACAAAATATGACATATCGTCATCTTTTCGCATGAGATACAATAATCGATATGCAGATGGCAATGCAATATTGATATTTTAATTTATAAACATTCCTCGCCAATTTAACTCGCCAGTGTTACTACTTCATGACTTCTCTGTGGAGAACACAGGAAAGATAAAGGTAACGTACCATCAGGTAGATGGTAGAGAATGCTTGGCTGAGACGCCCCAGCCACGTTTAATCTAAAGTGTGACTTTGGCTTTTAGAACATTGATGGAACCATGGATTATTTTGTGACGGCTGTATCTCTGTGCATCTCTTTACCACAATAGTTTCATGTTGATAAATTAAGCCTACAAGCGAACCCTGTCGACATGAGTAAAAACATTGCTGGAGAGCTTCTTTGAAAAGAGGGAAAGACACAACAAGCATGCAGAACTGCACGTCACCACCAATATTTATTGTTTGCTGATCTGTCCTCAACAATAATAACCATAATCTCGGTACACAGAGTGTTCAAAGTAACTGGTTGTAGTGGTCGGTGTGTTTCATGGGGAGCATTGCATTGTGGACTGTGTAGTGTCTGGTGTCGGGAAAATAGGTGGGTAATACGGGCATAAAAGAGGTGGAATGAGTTGCTTTCTGAGAGTTATAATTCGGTTGGCAGCATGATGCTAGAACAAGCAACTTGCTAAGTGAAGGGGAACAGAAGTGAAGCCCTGAAGCAGGATGTAGTAAAAGAATAGTGGTTTCCCCATGCTTCTGACCAAGGTCACAAAGCAATTACTGGAAAGGTAACAATAGCATTGTTGTTACTTACGTGAATTACAGTATTTTCTCAATGATCGGCTGTGGCTTATACATTGATTTTGCAAACCTGGTACTGGGTGCGTTTTGCTTAAATGGTACAGCCTATCTAAAAACATGAAAACACTTTTGCTAAAAGTATAATTCGGTGCATAAAAAGATGACATGCCCCCCCCAAAAAAAAACAACAACTTTTTTTTTATTTTGAATTTGCTGTTTACTGCAGTGACGATGTTCTTGTTTAAATGGCGCTGCCACATCATCCTTCTTTTAATCTTTTTCAGCCTTTTATTACATTACATTGCATCCTAGTGTATAATACAAGCTAGGGAAAAGCTACATTTAAAAGAAATAAAAGGAACATTTATTTTATTGTTGTCTGGGAAAGGATGAGTTTTTAATTGTTGTTTGAAAAACTGGAGGGTGGAGGTACTGCAGT
Organism: Lepidarchus adonis; assembly: GCA_037576955.1. NCBI lineage: Eukaryota > Metazoa > Chordata > Actinopteri > Characiformes > Lepidarchidae > Lepidarchus > Lepidarchus adonis. The sequence goes on from JBBIGC010000036.1 coordinate 12,840,551, forward strand.
ACAGTGATGTCAGTCATAAGTCTACATGTAAATTCTTCAGTATATAATTAGCAACACTGAAATGCAAAAATTATTAGGCTTACCTTTCTTCAAATCCTTCAAAATCAGATCTGTAAACGTCATGAATTGCGACCTGTACGGTTTCTGATGTCGGACAAGCGTTCGTCTTGGATATTGCAGACAAAAGCAATGACCTGGAGCATAAATTCTGTTATTGTTTATGGTCAACTACGGTATAATGTCACTACCGGTATAACGCTCTAGGGGCCAAATTAGATGCTTCTATTTCAGATCATTTTGGGGCGGCATATCGTTGTGGAAATATGGTAATAACACCTCCCCTCCCTTACCATGGAGTTTCATTTCTCAGCGTGCATCGTAAGTCAAATTTCAGCAGAAGTCAAAACCCCTTTATATAAGCGCCTACGTTGCCCTGGGCCCATTCCTCTGTCCGTCCACCAGAGGGAGACACTCACCTACCTCATGCTCTGTTTCTCCCTTTTCTGGGCGTCTGCCATATATACTTTCACTTTCACACCATAAAGTTTTTTTGCGGCGGGTGGGGTGGTGGGGGGCAGCGTCATAACCACAAATCATAAGTCGAGATCATTGTAAGTCAAGGACCCTCCCTGTATGTCAGACTCTGGCAAAAGCTGGAGTAACTTTCTTCAGTAAAACAAATATTTTTGTTTAAAGTATTTTTAATTGCAGTCGTATTCAACTGCTCACTAACTGACTGACCCACACTGGAAACCAGTAATCCACATTTGAGATGTATTCAAAAAGAAAGAACTGAAGTCTTGAACAATGCTCTAATGTTTCTACAGCAACAGAATCTCTACACATACTATACATGTATTAGGAAGAGTTATTTATTATTTATTTATGTGTTTTAAAAGTGTTATTTATTTTATGAACTTCTACAGAACCTCGTTGGGCCTCAATCAACAGGGGTGTTCTTATCTGTGATGAATGCTGCAGCATCCACAGGGGTTTGGGCCGTCATAGCTCTCAGGTCCGCCATCTGACCCACACAGCGTGGCCCCCGTCCCAGTTGCAAGTAAGAATTGTGCATTTCTCAAATATGTCTTTAGTTTTACACTGTGCTTTACTCTGTGTACTGCAGCTATGAGGAAATTAGGTATTGTTTCTCAAATAAAAATAGAATTACGAAACATGGATGGCTGTGGTGGCTTCTTTTTGCTTTAGTGTTCTTCATAATGTGGCTTATTTATTGTTTGTGTTTTAAATGTACTTATGGCTAAATAAGTGTCATCTTCCTGATACTAAAACAATCACATAGGTTGCGCGTAGTAATTTTAACTTGTCTAAGCCATATGAACATCATGATAGATGCAGTCCACCACAACACTGGAGAGTATTGTATTGAGAAGGAAATCTTTTGCTGCTGTAGAAATCCTTTATTGCTGTACCTTATGCATCTGTAAATTCTATTTTTATTCACAGATGGTGCAGACTTTATACAATAATGGGGCAAATTCAATCTGGGAGCATAGTCTTCTCGATCCCTCATCTATCATGAGTGGCAAACGCAAAGCGAACCCACAGGACAGAGTGCAGTGAGTGATAACACCCATATCCTTCATTTTTTGGTGCTGTTGATGGCTGCCTACTGCTCCATATGTGCAAATGTGATGTGTTGAATTCAGAGATCACATTTTGTTGTGGGGCGTTTTGTGTGTGACTTCACAAAGACTTACACTTTACTTTACTTAACTCCTACAGACTGAATAATATTAAATGTGGTGGTGTTCAAGATATTCTACAACAGTGATTTTAAAATTTACCTGCTTAATTACTATATATATTGTGAAGTGATGTATGTTTTGATCGTTTAACTGTGTTATAAAGCACTTTTTAATGTCTGACACTTTGCGTTACTTGACTTGAATGTCTAATTCCAACTTCCTTCTGACGTGGATCTCTTTATCTAGTCCCAACAAAACAGAGTTCATAAAGGCAAAATATCAAATGTTGGCCTTTGTTCATCGAATGCCATGTCGAGAGGATGATAGTGTGACGGCAAAGGACCTGAGCAAGGTAAAATGTTCTTAATCTGAAGTTCTGTGACCTGTGGAGAATACGATGTTATATATAGTAGTGATGGGAATTACGAGAGAGGCAACATTATTTGGGCCCCAATACAATGTTATTGCAGTTCTTCGATTTGAAAGTAGAGTGCACATTACAAATAGGAGCTTGTGCAACCATCTTGTCCACTCTTAAATTCCTTTCCAATTCAACGAACAAGTTTGCGCCATCTTGTGAACTTCAGAAGCAATGTTCTCAGAGTAGATGTGTATCAAAAATATAAGTATATTAAATAATAATATTAAGCTTTATTTATAGAACATCAGGATGCAGCTCAAAGTGCTTTACAATATACATAGTTAATATAATTTGTTATGTATTTAAAGAAAACAAAAAATACAAAGTGCAGGAATAACAAATAAAAAAGAATGACAACAGAAAAAGAGCATTTAGAGGTAGTTCAAATAAGATAAACATGAGATGGTAAGATTTATGTATGTATAGTGGTTAATGATGTGTTTTGTAATAAACCTATTAATGAAACGCTTTTTTAAAGAAAAGTTTTTAACAGTTTTTTAAAACTACTTACTGTTGATGCTGGCAGATATGAATCAGAATTGTATTCCAGAGTTTTGGGGCTGCTTCTCCAGTCTTTTTGGGTTCATTTTAGGGACCTTCAGTAAAGCAGCGTTTGCTGATCTTAAGGCTTGATGTGGGGTGTATTCTACCCGACAGTCTATAGTGTTTTCTAATTATTTGACTTAATGGCAGTATGTATAAGGAAAACAGTAATGGGCCTAATACTGATCCCTGTGGAACACCATATAAAATATTATGTTCACTGAAACAATGCTCAGCCAGATTAACAAAATACTTTCTCCCTTTCAGGTATGAATCAAACCATTTTATAATGGTCCCTGATGGGTTAAAACAACATTTTAGGCAGTTTAGGAGAAGGTTATGATCTACTGTGTCAAATGTTGAGCTTAAATCTTAAAGAACCAGAACCAAGACTCTGAGATCATTTACGATCTTTACTAAAGCTGTTTCAGTGCTGTGGCCTGCCCTGAACCCTGACTGGAATTTATCTTATATTATATATACGTATATTCTTTATTTAGGTATTAATTCATGTGTGTAAACTATTTTTTTATACAACTTTTTTTTAAAGAATGTTGGTTTGAGATTATTTAAGATTGAGTGATCCAAATTATTTTTATTCATTACTTTATTATAGCTACTTTTAGAGCATCTGGGAAAACATCACTTTTTAGTGAGCAGTTTACGATTTCTACGACATTAGGAATAATATTTTATAGAACCTGTTTAAAAAATGTATTTGGAGCGGGTTCTAGGATACATGTTAATGAATTTAGTTGACAAATAATGTCATGCAGTTCTGTTTCAGATATGTTTTTAAAAGTATTCAATTTAAATGTAGTTTTAGTGATTTAGTTTTGTTCTGTTTGCTCGAATATTAGTGATTTTTATCTTTGAAGAATACAGCAAAAGATTCACATTTAGGTTGGGAGGTTTCTACAAATAAACATAATGTTAAAAAATAAATTGAAGTGTTGATACATGATGCTACTGTATTGATAAAGTATTGTGCTGAAAAATAGAACAGTACTACCCTGTATTTTTTTCCACTCTAGTATATTGCAGCTGTAAGATAAAAACCTTGTATCTCCAAAATGGCAGCTTATAAACAACTTACTAACATTGATAGCATAACACCATCTTTACTTGTAATGGCTGTAAATTTAAAATGTGATTATGGTTTAGGACCATTTACAGTATGTGGGGCCATTCATCATGAAGATTTGACACAAATGTAAATATCTGTAAAAATGTATCCCATGACAAAAAAGGACATACAAGTTTTTGTTCAGACAATCTGTTTTGACATCGCATGCTTGCCTGTCATTTTAAATTGTTTAATAATTAGTATTAAAATTATATTACTGTTTTCAGCAACTCCATTCAAGTGTGCGGACCGGTAATCTGGAAACATGCCTAAGGCTGTTGTCTCTGGGAGCGCAGGCTAACTTTTTCCATCCAGTAAGTTTCAGAAATATAGATCGTTATATGGTGTTTTGTAGTTGGTGAACCTCATTGTTTAACCCAAATGGTTAAATGACTTTTCTCATTGATGGAGAACCTCTTGTAGCTGTGGACAAAAATACACAACAACTAATGATAGCTTAAGGAATTTTACAGTTTTTGATCAGTTGGATTTGACAAAAGGGAGCCAGTGGTGCCACATTTTAATAATAAATAAAAAAAATTTAAAACATGAATTTTTTCACACTCTACTAAATACAATTGAACATGACTTTTTATGCTGTTTTGGTAGTGAAGCATGCAAATCATCATGCTTCTGGAAGTACTGGCCATATCCATGATATGCTAAGAAATGTATATTTTGATGTGTGGTGGTTTATAACAATAAAAATAAATATTGCTACACTGCCCAGGCCTAACCTCTTGTATATGGTTCTATGAAGAAACATTTTTAAATGGCTCTGTATACATCACCAGTAGGGTCAAAGTATTATCCAAGAAACAGTTTATTACACAAACATCACAAAATGTATTTTTTTATAGGAGAAAGGGAACACTCCATTGCATGTGGCAGCTAAAGCTGGCCAGCTGCTACAGGCGGAGCTCCTGACTGTGTATGGCGCAGACCCTGGTGCTCCAGATAGCAGTGGAAATACACCTATTGATTATGCAAGGTAACACTGACTTGTTTAAGACAGATGAAACTTATGTGCAATTTCTCCATCAATAATAATAATTAGTTCACAAGTTTGCTCCCCCCCGCCCCCCACCGTTTCTCAGCTTTACACATTTTGCCAACTACAGTTTTGTTTCTCTTTGCTGAAAGTGGAGAAAATTTCGACACTGCTGACATATTCACTATACTGAATCTGGCCGTGACTATGCCTGCATCAGCAAAAATGGGTTGGGAAGTGATTGGGTATAATTACAGGCTATAATTCCAATATTTCACAAAAAATATAATTAACATTTGCCTACTGTCATATTGTGCACTCCTAAAAACAAGGTACCAAGTTATAAGCCAAATGTTCATAACTATGTCTTTTTCTACGTAGACAAGCAGGGCACCAAGAGCTAGCTGACAGGCTGGTGGAGATTCAGTTTGAACTGACGGACAGACTAGCATTTTACCTGTGTGGAAGAAGGCCAGGTAACCATATTCTTCATCCAACATGTGAAGTGAAATCTGATTTTGCTTCAGCTGAATACAAGTCAAAAGGCTCTCAGTATGCCTCTCATTTCCTGTGATCTCACATTCATCACAGCTTCAGAAAGACTGAATCATACCCTTCACCATCTGAAAATAAAAATCTCAAAGCAAGTTAAAGGGTGTGGGAGGGCAAGAAGTGTGAATATAATGACTACTGCAGTCCTCTGCAGCACTAGAGAGAGCACAGGAGGAAGTGAGAGTAGACAGAATTAAAAAAAAAACAGATCTATGCAAGTGTTTGTGACCAATTGAACTTTATTAAAATGATTTGTTTAATAATTTGCTTTTTTCAGATCATAAAAATGGGCAGCACTTTATAATTCCTCAGATAGCAGACAGGTAAGAATACGACTGATTTATACACTGTCTTTAAGAAAAGTGTGTCATAGTTTAACTAAGATCTTTTTCTCCTTGCTCTCATTAATTGGATAAGAAATGTGTAAGTATAAACATTATAATATACAATATCCATATGGTCCTATGTTCTCTCTATTGTCATGTTATAGCTTAGTTTATATAGTTCACAAGCTGATTTTATGAAAGTATGCTTTTATCGTTATCTGGGTTTTGATACAGCAGTCTGGATTTGTCAGAGCTGGCTAAAGCTGCAAAGAAAAAACTTCAATCGGTGAGTTTATTTTTCATTTTTACATATTGATCAGCAGTTCTACTGTGTTACCTACAAACACACATTCTAGAGATAAAAATGCCTTTTGTTTAAATGAATATTTTTGTGTTGGAAGACTCATTTGTTAATGTCTAACACAAGTGCATGCTAATGATTCCAGCTCAGCAATCATCAGTTTGAGGAGCTGGCCATGGATGTTTATGATGAAGTTGACCGAAGAGAGACTGATGCAGGTTTGTAGAAATGAAACTTTTGCACTTTTTTGGAATGTAAAAGAAATAAAAATTCTTGTCTGTAGTACATTAAAAAAGCTGTGCAATATGTTAATAAAAAACAACTAAGTTATATGAAATGCTGTGATACTTCTGGCATCCATCATATTTGTGGTTGCAGTTTGGCTCGCTACTCAGAACCACAGCACTTTGGTCACTGAAACCACTGTGGTTCCCTTCCTCCCTGTAAACCCGGAATACTCCTCCACCAGAAACCAGGTAAACAAGGATCACTGCATCACATACTCGTCAAACTTCAGAAAGTTTTATATCATGCTCATATGATGAATTGCTGAGCCCTCCTTTTAAATGGGGGGATTTTATTTACAGGGCAGACAGAAGTTGGCAAGATTCAATGCGCATGAATTTGCCACACTGGTCATTGACATATTGACTGATGCAAAGCGACGTCAGCAAGGGAGTTCCCCAGATAATGTCAAAGGTAGTAAGGTCCTTTCAGACTTTGTGGTTACATTTACTTCTAAACCTACTAAGCTTTGTTTTTTTGTTTGTTTTGGTGTTTTCCAGATAACGTAGAGCTGATTCTTAAAGATATTGGTAGCCGCCATGGGAGTGAGAGTCAGGAGCTAGATCAGCCTGATTATGACAGTGTTGCATCAGATGAAGATACGGAACGGGAGCCAGCCTCTGGGAAAGATGAGCGGACAAAGGTACCTCTGTCAAAGGAGCAGGCAAAATAGTAGTTATGTAATAGTACTAAGTAGTATGATATTCCTCTTAAAATACCATGGGTGTCCATTATCTATCAACTTTATGAACCAAATATACAAATCTAAAGACAATGGAAACAATGCATGAATTGTATAGTATGAAGTAGTTGATGGAATAACCACTAATCTTATGTTAAGATTAACCATTGGTTGAATTTCTATCCTGTTTTCACTATTAAACGCCCACTAACTTGACATTTAAGGATGTTGTCAAGAACATCTTCAGACCATCATGGCTGTTCATGGCCATTTATTATGTAATCTCTCTCTCTCTCTCTCTCACACTCACACTCACTCACTCACTCATGCACACATACTAACTAACTCTTACTCTCTCGTTCTTACACACATGCACGCAAAATATCTCTCAACTTCCCAGAGCTCGGAGTCGTCCGACCTGTCCGATGGACCAATCACGGTGCAGGAGTTCATGGAAGTCAAGACTGCCCTGAATGCATCAGAAGCCAAGATTCAGCAGTTGCTCAAAGTCAACTGCCACCTGAGTGAAGAGCTTAGGGTCATGCAGAGCAAGGTGTGACCTTACCCACACATTCTTTGCCATTCCCCATTCAAACTCTTATCGTATTTACTCTGTTCATGCTCTGTCAACCAGAACACATGGTATGTGGTATATGTTGTTTTTTTTAAGCTTCTTGGAACCTTGCTGCCCTTGTGCCTACTCCCAGTGGTTATATGATCTGCACTTTTCAGCGGCTCCTTTCAGAAACCAATACTGTTCCCCTAGCCGCTCAGGTGCTTATGTCAGGGACCATTTCTGATGAGGCACCAGATAGTGTATCTTGAGGCAGGCTCTCCTTACCAGGGTATTTCATTGCCTTTCATGTGTTTACTGTGCACTTTGTTTTAGATTTAGATAAACTAGGTGAAGCAGAACATAATGCTTTCTGACACCATTGAAGATATTTGAGAACTGATTTATTTTTAAAGTATGTATAGTCCACTAAACAGTGGACTGGGTGTCTTACTTTGTCCCCCCCCCCTCTTATTTGTCTTTGGTAAACGAGGGCAAGTATCTTCTCTGAAAAGAAAGATGATCTTTAAACCACAAAACTGCAGTTGTATGTCCTTGATATATGAAACCATGACCGCGGGTGTGCCTGCGTGTGTTCTTTTGTTTTGCTTCCAGCTTAACTCTCTCCAGAATGAGAACAGCACTCTGAAATGGCAGGGTGCCAACAGCCTGTCTCACCAGCAAGACTCCCAGCGTCGAGTGCCAACCCGGGGAGGCCGAGCCATGTCCATGTATGAGACGGGCTCAGGCCTTAAGCATTATCATCCAAGAGCAGACGGTGCCCACCCTGATCCAGGCGGGCTCACCCTCCAGTCCCTTCCGCCTAATGTAAGTGCCATACCAAAGAGGAAAGTGCTTGATTTGTGGTGCTGAGCATGTTTTTAGTTTGTGGTCAATCATTAGTCATCATCATATCCCCTACCATTGTGTAGTGTTCATTATTTAAAGGAATAATTTGGCCAAAAATCAGATTTTTTATGTCTAAAGACTACTTTACATCTGCACTATAGTTTTAATGCTAATCTCTCAATAAATGTCCACAAAAAATATAAAATATATAACTAAAATTCATTTTCTATGTGGATGCTGGTAGTTTGTTAAATCAATGCGCTGTACTTTGTATTTTGAATTTTAATATATAATGCAAACAACTGAGTGAGTTGAGGCAAGTTTGATTTAGGCGTAAATACTGTATAATAATCTGTTAATGTACGAATATAATCCACTCATTGGAAACCAAATAAGTCTTCACATTTGGCCTGAGTGAAAACTGTGTAAATGATTTTTTGCCAAAATATTCCTTTAAGATTCTCCTTGACTCTTGATAAACTGGATTTGAACCCTTTCTAGATTGGGAAGGGTCCTTCCGTGGCCGCCTCCTCCTCCCTTCCCACATTCCCCTCCTCTTTGTCCTGGTCGTGGGATGAGCGAACCCAAAGGGTGAAGTACTCGCTCACTGAACAGGCTGTCCTCCATAATGGCGGGCTCTTCTATTGCCTGGCTTCCCTCTCCCTCAGCCCACCATTATCCACTGCTTTACATCCCTCCCCCTGCATGCATATCTGCATGCATCCCATATCCCTCCCTCCCACTAGCATTTCAGTTCATAGCAGTCTCTTCATAGGACATATGGGGCTGTTTCTTTGTCCTACCACTAATCTCACTCAAATCCTGCGTTCGTGACCACAGTCAGTCGCTCTAGCTAAAAGTTTAGCTCACTGTTACACTTGACATACTGCTGACACTATCTTATGCATGTGGTCCCATATGTCTGTCTTTGTAGCGCATTGTTTTCTTAGGCATAATTGTCACATGTGTGTCTGTTTTGCACCTAAAGCATGAGGAATGCCCCTCTGCTGCAGATTGGCCTGCGCCCTTCGCCAGGCTGCTCTTAACACAGCCATGTTTCTCTTGAGCAAGCCCTGTTGAATTTCTCTGTAATAGGATAGACCCTGTAATGGGAGCAGGCATGGGCTTTATGAGAAGAGCTCTCACCACTCATTCTCTTCCACCGCAGGGTTCCAGAGGGGAGGGCCAGAGCAGCATGCCTGAGAGTGACTATGATAACACGCACAACCACACAGAGCTGGACGACTCTGGGTATGGTTCCTCAGGTTTTTTAATGCAGAATACCTTTTTTTGCTTTGGGTTTGTTGTACCTGGAGTATTATAATTTAGCTGATAACTGATTGATTAGCGATTACTGACAAGATCCCTGAATATTATCTGTACAAAACGGCATAAATCTTAAAAATAATAATTTTGTGTGTGATCTTTTATAATTGGCTGAACTCAAGCCTCATGTGTTTTTTATATATATATAATTTTTTTTTTGACTCATCTAACCTCCTGTTAGAGTAATAAGAAAACCTGCTAATACAGTGTTGGTCACATAGTATTGATTTGAACATGATTTGGGGTCTGTGTGTGTTAACTATGGAAATTGGACAAATACTTTATCCCAAACATATCAGCAAGTCCAATTACAGAACCTTCTTAAATCCTTCATGCTGTGTTGCCGTATTAGACCTTGCACCAGACCCGGGCGATCTGTAATCCCTTAATTGGCCCAGTTGTATTGTTTTCTTGTTTTAACACAAACTTAATAATGGACTAATAATTAGCTAATGTTCTGCAGAAAAAACACATATCTATAGATTCACGACCAGCATTAGGAACCAGTGAATTTAAAATGGTGCTGTTCTCTTCCTAGACCAGGGTCAGTGTGTGTCACAAGGACAGTGGGCTGGCTGGGAGAGGGGGCTATCCCAGAATCAGGTGACCCTGATGAATGTGAAGCTGACCCAACATTACCCTCCACGGAGGACGTCATCAGTAAAACTGAACAGATCACCAAGAACATCCAGGAGTTGCTGCGAGCTGCACAGGAGAACAAACATGAGAGGTAAGAAGTCCAGAGTCACTCTTTTCACACGTGTAACATGCAGCACAAGTTTCCATGCGGCATACGATCTCCATCAATAAATCCTCTATGTGGTGTGGGTGGCCCGGGATAGTGTGTGCATGAGTATGATCAATGAGTGCTTTACATTTGCCCTACTCCTGCACTTTGGTTCATATTACACTGCGCTCACGTAGCCAGTTCATGGTTTGGTCATATACAACTGTGTTTCCTGCCTTTGCGACGATCTTTCAATTTTAGTGTTGGCCATTACCAATAAAAGCTCCCTAAACTTATAATATTTCCATTGAGAAATTTTCATTTAGTGTGTTTAGCTTTTGTGCTGATTGACAATGTGCCCACTCGCTCACCATGAATCTTCCAGAAAATTTTTTTTCAATGACTAATGCATTCGTGCAAATACCCAATCAACCAATGGTCTGTAAAGGTTCTAGCTTTCAGTGCATGTATGAATGGAGCGATGTTAATACACATGATCTAAATGATCATATGAATAACTTTTTTATCAAAGTTTATAATTTGGTATACTGCAAGATACTGCTGCTCTTCAAGTTTGTGTACACACAAATATTATATACATAATTTCCATTCTTTACTGTTTTGAGTGCACACAACCACTTTTTCCAAGATGCACTATAGATGGAAACCTCTGTTAGCACCATTACAACGTGTTTTAAAATGCATTGTTTGGTACTTCATTCATGTAGAAAATTGGTTCCAGAGCTCCTCAGTCCAGCTCTGTGCTGGAGAGGCTTATACCCCTCTATCCTTCACATTTAGCATGTTACCTTGACTTGTATCATCAGTGTGCACTTTAAAGTGGCTGAGACCATGTAGTGTACAGGTTCCTTAACCAAAGTCCATTTTGAAAGGCTTTTATTTTTAAAGAGTAAGAAGAAGGGAAATGAATTCAGGCCACATCATTCTGACAGAAACTCTCCAATTACTTGTCCTCCCATCATCCTCTTTTTTTCATTTTGTATGTGTGTTCATACATTTCCACAGCAAAAATCCTTATTATGAAAGAAAAAAATATCTTTATTTAAGCTAAGATTGTGGTTAGAATTTTCATTTATATATAAATGTAGAATGAATGTGTAACTTAATTTTCTGACATTCTATAAAACAATCATTGGTGGGTGTGTGTCTGTTTTTGTGTGACTCCTTCGAGGCAGCTCTCGCCTCAGTCTGGGCTGTTTCAGTGGCCTGCTGCCCTGCGCTGAGCAGGCTGAGAGAATCCCCTCAATGCAGGACCCTACCTCCTGGTACTCCTCCCTTGGTCTCTGTCCCAGGAACAAACTCTATTTTGTTTGCGTGCTGAGTGGTGGGAGTGTGTCAAAAGCCGCTGGCATTCGAAGCAGCACGCCCCTGTGATTTATAATGATTAATACATTAGAGTGTAGATACTCCCCTGCATGTCATGATACACACATTCACGTCATCAACGTTTTGTCTTACTACTTACAATAATAATTTTTTTGTATGTTTATGTATTTATTGTACTAAATCGAACTGAGCTTATTTAACTTACATGGAGTACATTTGTTTACACAAGACTATAGGCTTAAGGATATCCAGCAGTTTAGTCTATGATTTTCACACACATTTGCTGCTCCCTTTACTCTGCATGTGTGCTTTTTTTGTGTGTGCTTGTGTTCATATCTGGTTTGCATCTGTTAATCTTTTGCTCTTGACTTTTCCCATCGTCATGCCACACCCATGAACATTACGCTCTGCAGAAGAGTTTTAATGCACTAGGTACAGTTTGCCAGTAGTGGAATACTTGTAATGGACTAGACACAAGGCAGATTCTCATAAGCTGAGATTCAATTAAACCTGTTGTACCAGAGCGTTCTTCTCTAATGAGTAACTAATTAAAAGAACAGCATTTTAGTGGCTAATCATAAGAACAGCTGTTGATCTCGCTGTGATTTGGGTTTTATTGCTCTTTGTGTTGATATTGAATTTCAGCTTCAGTCATTTTCATTATACGTGCAATAAATGCACTTCTATGCTCCAAACCACTTTTGACATTTTGAATGCTATGCACTTGGTTTTGCAATTATTATAGATATGCATTTAAAAAAATACTTTATGCTATGAATGTTATTAATGTTTGACTAATTCCTCTATAATATGCAATGGATGATCACAAGTGATCTGGAGCTTTAAAAGTAGTCTTGATTCTAGGGTAGTAAATAGGCACATGAGTACACTTTTTGTTTTTGTTTTTGTAAAATGATAGTTTTTAGACTTTTGTCACTTTATAAATTCTAATTCCATATTGTCATGGGAGAAGCATTTTTACATGCAAACTGTGCACTGTGAGCTTGCATAACTTCTGAAGTTGAAGATGCACTTCTGAATGTAATCTGAATGAAAATCTCTCTTGACTTTTTTTCCAGCTTTGTTCCCTGTTCAGAAAGGATTCATCAAGCTGTGACTGAAATGGCTACCCTCTTTCCAAAGGTAAGGCCATGTCCAGGGATGAACTGCAGGTGTTGTGCAAGGGATTATGTATTGTGCTTCTGCTTTGCGTCAGTTTTCTTTGCTGCTTTGGGATTTCTTTTCCCATAATGGCAGTCTCATAATACATTATGCCACTTATTATATGGATCCATAACAAAACAAGAAAATAAACTTTTTCAAAGTACTTATATTAATCAATTTTATTCCAGTTTTGTGACATGTGCTAAGAAAATAGTTTTGTCTTGCCTCACATTTTTGTAAATATTTTCTTGTGTCTTTTTATTGGGACAACACTGATGATACCCCTATAAACTTATTTGGTTCAGAAGGTGTCAAGCAGGTGAGAAGTACAAAGACAAGTGTCTTGCCTACAGTCAAGCATGGTGGTGGGAGTGTCATGGTTTGGTGAAGGTGATTTATCTGTCATTGTGAACGCACCACAGCACACCACAGCGAAATGTGTCCTCTGCATTTTACCCATCACACGTGCACACGTGGAGCAGCGGGCAGCTATCAGCAGCACCCGGGAAACAGCAGTGAAGTGGGGACGGTACCTTGCTCAAGGGTTCCTCAGTGGTGTCCGGGCTGGCACTTGAACCTGCGACCTTCTGCTCTCAGGGACAAAGTCCTAACCACTAGGCCACCCCCCCCAGTACCATGGGGTACTGCTTGGTACTGGGGAGCTACAGTTCACTGAAGGAACCATGTAGCCAACATGTCCTGTGACATACTAAAGCAGCGCATTATCCTCCTCCTTGGGAAACTTAGCCGCAGGGCAGTGTTCCAACATGATAAAAGCCCCAAACGCACCTCCAAGATGACCACTGCTTTGCTTAAGAAACTGAGGGTAAGGTCAACCCTATTGCGCACCTGTGGGGCATCCTCAAACAGAAGGTGAAGGGGCACAAGGTCTTGAATATTCACCAGCTCTGTGATGTCATTATGGAGGAGTGGAAGATTCCAGTGGAAACCTGTGGTTCTCTAGTGAACTCCACACCCAAAGTAAAGGTAGTGTTATAAAATAATGGTGGCCACACAATATTGACAGTTTGGGCACAATTTGGACATTTTCAATTGGGGGTTTTACTCACTTTTGCTTAGACATTAATTCCTGTTTTTTGAGTCATTTTGAGGGGACAGCAAATTTTCACTGTTATACAAGCTGTACACTGACTACTTTACATTGTATCTTTTTCGGTGTTGTCCCCTGAAAAGATATTTACAAAAATGTGAGGTTACATGGAGAGAGTTTTTACTTTTTAAACCCTTTATCTACATATAAATTAATGACATTTTATTAAAACATGTTATTGAGCAGTGTTCACAGGTGATGTAGCTGTCGAGTCCTGTGAAACTAGCCGGTTGCTGTTATTCTTTAGTTGCTACATATTTGTGAAATGCCAAACCCTTTGTGTATCTCCTCTCCCAGAGGCCAAGTTCAGAGACCGTGCGTGGGTCACTGCGTCTGCTGACCTCCAGCGCTAGCAGACTACAGGGAGAGTGTCACCGGGCCACACCAGCTGATTCCTGCCCTGTCGACGCCCAGCTGGTCACCCAGCAGCTCATCCAGTGCGCCTACGACATTGCCAAGGCTGCCAAACAGCTCGTTACCGTCACTACCAAAGAAAGCAACTGACCGGCCCTTTTCTCAGTTCAGTATTTACTAACCCTGACCCAGGAGTATTCCTGTCCAGAACGTTTTGGTGCATTCCTTGTTTTGACACACCCAATCTAACTAATCAACTCAGGAAGTGCTTGTTAATTGGCTTAAGTGGGTGTGCTGGAGCAGGAAAAGTACTAAAATCTACAGGGCAGTGGAACCACAGTCATCTGCATTTCAATATGGAGACTCTGGCCATTGTTAATTTTTTTTATGGCATCAGTATTAACGATTTTGAAAAGTATTTTATGATTTTTTTAATTATTTTTTTGTTATTTAAAGGACTTCAGTTCACAATCTGTTTTGTTAATCTAATTTTAAATTATAACTTTTGATGTATAACCTGATGTTACAATACTGAAACAGAATATCATCATATAAAGTCCACAGGCCATAGGGTTTACCATCAAGCAACACGTAACCTAGTCTCTACTGCCATTCTCCGATATCTCGTTGAGTTGCAGTGACAACACAGTCTCTTGTGATCTGTTGAGTGAATATTTAGTCTTTTGGGGTCTTTCTGCATGAAACACCACTTAACCCCTCATCCTGTAACTTAACAGATGTGTAGAGCGTCTTTTCCTGTATGCTTTAGCCCATAAGCTATTAATACCTCACCTGTTTTTACATATATATATAT
>JBBIGC010000036.1:12856785-12871785 GCA_037576955.1 Lepidarchus adonis
TGTGTATATACTATATATTATATACTACATACTCATCTGCTCTAACCTCCTGTAACCTGTTTTTATATGGACACACATTTGGGTTTAATGCTTTTATCTGTGCTCATTTTTTCCTTGAAGTATTTTTTTATTATTACAGTGACCGAGAAGCTTCTCCTTCTATTGTTTCTTCCATTGCGTTTTTGTCTGTAACTGTGCTTTGTGAATAGAGATTCATCCAAAGGATGTGTTCAATTGCTTACGTCCCTAACATCCACCAGCAGTTGCGCTTGTGATTTTTTTATATGTGGTGCTATTAGTTGGTCTTCGTATTCTTCAGTACCTTGTATAATATATAAATGCTGCTAGCTGTCTACTACATATGCAACTAATAAGGTGGTGTTGGCTAAATCCCATCCCTTTACTGTTACAAATAGAAATCTGTTCCAGGTGCATCGATAGGCCATGTGGACCTCATACAGGAATATAAGAAATGTCAGTTTTGGTTCTGTGAAAACTTTACCATTGAATATAATAAACCAGAATTTATAACATCAGTGCCATGCACAAGATATGATTATTACTTTAATGTGTGCATCTGTGAATTCTGTCTAAACAAAGGGTTTTCATTTTCATATAAGTATATTCTGCCTTTTTTATTACATTTGTGTACATATTGCCTGCATGTTGATTTTAAAATGTAACCCCTAATATTTTTCAGAAATGTCTCCATTATTCAAATGTTGGGTAAGCAAAGCCTCATGGTGCTTTAATTCAAGATAAGTCATAGCAGAGAAACTTACCATCTCTGATTTCTTTGCATTATTGAAGGAACTTGGGGTCTACAGGTGTAACCAAATTTGCTGTGATATTTGCTCTACAAAATGCCCAGGATCACCTACATGCACTTACTGAGCTTTTGTCTGTAATGCGGAAAAATAGCTGTATGTAAGTTGCAAATGCCCATCTCACCTTGTCACCTTGCATGTAACTCTGCCATATATAGATTTGAATACTTTTCAAGCTGAATTGTAATCTCAATTATATATGCACTACGCACAATAAGTTAGAGATATTGTGAGAGACTTAGTGGATGTCATACATATGGTGCTTGTTTCACTTCAGACATTTTTGGGATAGGGAGGCAATTGTGTTGGGGTGATAGACACACACCTCATTGTGTGTTTTCCATGTAATGTCTCGTTGTGTACAGGAGCCTGATATTGGGGCCAATACCAAAACACAACCTTTCTCAATGTGGCATCAATTTCAACATTCTGTGGGGATAAAAAGCTGCTGTTGTCAGTAAGTCATTCCAAGTTCATCATTCAAACAGCCATGAACACACAACGTCACTTAACGGACGAGCAGCGTCACCTGGCCATGGAGCTCGTGAACTTGGTGTGTTTCAATGTCATCAGCAGACTTTCATCAACACACAGAACTACTGGCAGAGTTCATGACAGACCCAGGAGTGGAGCCCACGAGGGACAGACAACAACGATGACCAGTACCTAAGACAATGCAGCAGTGGTCTACCATCCTGTTCACTGATGAGTGTCGAGTCAGCGTTGCTGGAGAAGGTGAGGTGAGCGATACGTGGAGATCAACATGGTCCCCAGGGTTTGCTTTAGTGGAGGAGGTGCAACAGTCTGGGCAGTATCACCAGTCAGCGCAAAACCGATTTGGTTATTGTTCATGGTTTAGTCACTGCACGTTCTTACCTCATAGAACATCATAGAACCCATCATCATCCCCCAATTCTGCCAGCACACCCCAACTTTCTGTTCATGGATGATGATGCTCCACCACATCGTGGCAGAATTGTCACAGCGCGACTTCAGGAAGTTGGAGTGTCTCATATGGTTTGGCCATCAATGTCCCCTGACCTGAACCCCATAGAGCACGTCTACGACCAGTTGAAGCAGAGACTGCATGATCGTACTCTACCCCCACGTGACCTGGTAGAACTGCATCTAGCACTTGTGGAAGAGTGGAACACATTGCCTCAGAACATCATGAGGCTAGTGAGGAGCATGAGACGGCGCTGTCATTACGGCAAATGGTGGAAACACCTGCTACTGACATTGTCAATTTTGTTATTTGGGGCTATCCCTGTTATTGTATACATTTTGGGGGTAATAAATATTTAACTAATGAAAATGGTGTTTTTTCTCATACATTATTATTAATATCAAACGGAACTTTTATTTATTTCACTCATGTAAATAACAATATCCTTAACTTATTGTGAGTAGTGTATATACAATACTGTGAAAGTATCTTGGGCACCTACACAGATGTTTTAAAGCCATTTATCTCAGTACTGAGTGTCTACCAGAAAGAACACAAGTTAACAGAGTAAAAGCAACAGGAAAGCCATAAAAAGTATCAATTGTAAAGATCTTTGTTGTGAGCTGGTTAGAAGAACACAGGTTTTGTTCCAGATCTCCTCTCTTGGCCTTCAGCTCTTGCGTGTGTGTGTGAAACTCCAACAGTACTTGGTTTAATGTAAGTGCGAGCCTGAGATTTGATGGCAACTACAAATTCTGGGCTTCCATGAGGAAAGGTCTGGAAATGGTTAAGGCCAACACATTGTCAAATAAAGTCAGTGTTTACTATTATTTAAAATGATACTCCTATATTTTGTTGGAGGAAAAAGGTGACTAACGGTACTGTAAAAAATGATTTAGGCAACATAGTCAGAATCTTCACTTTCTGAGGTAACAGCTTTAAAGTAACACTCTGACAGCCGTCTAAATGAGTCTCAATTTGGCGAAATTTTAAAGGTGAAAAAAGTGGAATTTCCCTTTAACGTTTGTCCTTAATGCAATCGGGGCTGCCCTTCTATGAGCACGCCTCTTCCTAATTTACATAGACCGTCGCCTATAGGTTCTTTTTAAGCGCGCGCGCAACGTCACTCTACCGATTGGTTCTCCAAATGGACACCTGTTGAATAATTCTCTCGGGGCCCCGCCCACTTACCCTCGGCGTTGCCGGAGCAGCGGTTCCGGCTGTTCCGGGTTGTGTTGCGCTGCTGCTGACGCTTCGCTCGCGTTTTGTCCTGTTTATTCATCCGCCTGCTTTAAGGATGACACTTCTACTGGATCACCAGTTCGCCCAGCTCCCAGACAACAGCGCAGTTTTCACAAAAGCCTTCCTGGACGCGGTGTCTCACCTTCCGCCTTTCTTTGGTGAGTAACGTTAGCCTGGGACTAACTTCTCTCAACGTAAATGTTGTGGGAAAAGGAGGGCTATAGAAACGTGACGTCACAGCTTACGTCACCCCTTCATAATAAGTGATAATAATGCCTCGCTTGAATAAAGTTAATTCGCTCCTGCTATAATAAAAAACATTCAGCTTTATTTCGAGGCTCTTTTCCTTCCAATTATGCTGCAGAGCGTTTGATTACATTTGGTTCTCATGCACCCCGCCAAGTCCTCAGCAGTGCTGTCCTAATATTAAACTCAGGCTTATTAAATATTCAGTACACAACATGGTCTTACTGCCCATGGGATCCGGGAATCAAAGAATGCTGGCTAAATCATCACTACAAGTAGCTGATTGGTGTGTAAACCTTATATTCCAGTTCTCAGTAATACATTATCTCACAAAAGCGAGTATGTCCCTCACAGTTTTGTAAATATTTTATTATACCTTTTCATGGGACAAGACCTGACAATTTGATACAATACAGTCAACGTAGAGCTTCTATGACAGTGTAAATTTGCTGTCCCCTCAAAATCACTCAAAACACGGCAATTAATGTTGGAACAAAAGTGAGTACACAGCTAAATTAAAAATGTCAAAATTGTGCCCAATTAGCCATTTTCCCTTATCTGTGACTCGTTAGCGTTACAAGGGTGTCTCAGGTGTGAATGGGGAGCAGATGTGTTAAATTTGAAGTGATCGCTCATACACTCTCTCATACTGGTCACTGGAAGTGGAAAAAAGAATTGCTGTGCTACATAAGATGACTTTGGCTATAAGAAGATTGTCAGCACCCTCAAACTGAGCTGCAGCATGGTGGCCAAGACCATACAGTGGTTTAACGGGACAGATCATATCCAGAGGTTGTCTATTGAAAATAGACGTATAAGTGCTACTAGTGTTGCTGCAGATGTTTAAAGGTGGGGGGTCAGTCTGTCAGTGCTCAGATCATATGCAGCAAACTGCATCAAACTGGTCTGCGTGACTGTCGTCCCAGAAGGAACCTCAGAGGAACCCTTGAGCAAGGTACCACCCCCACTTCACTTCTCCCCGGGTGCTGTTCATAGCTGCTCGCTGCTCCACATGTGATGGGTTAAATGCAGAAGACACATTTCATTGTGGTGCACTGTGTGCAGTGGTGTGTTCACAATGACAAAAAATAGTCACTTTCATGGAGGAGTGGAAGAGGATTCCAGTGGCAACCTGTGAAGCTCTAGTGAACTCCCAAGAGAGTTAAGGCAGTGCTGGAAAATACTTGTAGCCACACACAGTATTGACACTTTGGGCACAATTTGGACATTTTCACTTAGGGGTGTACTCACTTTTGTTGCCAAAAAGTAGTTTAGACGTTAATGGCTGTGGGTTGAGTTATTTTGAGGGGACAGCAAATGTACACTGTGCTGCACACTGACTATACTCTACATTGTATCAAAGTGTCAGACTTCCTTGATTAATATACACTAATCAGCCATAACATTAACATACTCTTTTTCATTTGTTACATTTAAACAAACGATGGGAAAATACATAGCATATATTGCATACCAGAAAAAATCCTCAAAACTTTGTAATATGACTTTTGAGGCACATGACAAAAACTTAACTTGTCCTCCAAATCCCCACAACTGAGCATTGGTGAGATGTGCTGGACGAGGTAGTCAGACCCATAAAGACCCCACCTCACAACTTAAAGGATCTGGTGTTAATGTCTTGGTGCACAATTGCTTGCAGAGTCTTTGCCTTGGCAGCATGAGGAGGATCTAAGCAATATTAGATGGTTTTAATGTTCTGGCTGATCAGCTTTCGATCTGACTTGGCTACAGATGCTACTTTTGAGGTTTTCTCTCATATGAACTGTATGCAGCGCGAAACCCAGTGTTAAACTATGTTCTTTTTTTACAGACTGCCTCGGTTCCAAAGTTTTTGCTCCTATCAAAGCTGACATAAGTGGAAACATCACAGTAAGTCACCTCAGAATGTAACTCTGCCTTCATGTTTTTTTGTAAAGTCTCGACACAAATGGATTTATGTGAGCGCTCTCTGGACTGCTTCTTACTCTTTCAAGAAAATCAAAGCTGTTTATGACTCGGACCCTGCAAAGTATGAGACCCTCCAGAAGATTCTGGAGGCTGAGAAGGGAATCTACGGGCCAGAATGGCCTAAAGCAGGGGCCACGCTGGCTCTCATGTGGTTAAAACGGTGAGAAAGGATTTTGCACCTTCATCAAATCAGTTGTTTGTGAATTCTCTTGAGCTGTTATTTAACTGACAAAAGTACAAACTTTGAATGAACAACACACTCACCAAAAAGTTTTGAAAAGGACAAAATAAGAGTGAAAATGTAACATTTTCCTATTAAACAGTTTGGAAAAAATCCACAATAATCAGATGAACTGGTAACAAGTGAAGGGATCATTTAAATGAGCACTTGCCCGGCCTTCAGATCTGTCTCTAACTGAAAATGTGTTGTTCTTTATAAAGAGAAACCAGACAGCAGTGACCACAGACTGTTTAAACAGCTTGTTTAAGCAAGAATGTCCAACATTACTTCTTCCAGCACTGAAACAATTGGTATCCTCAGTTCCCAGACGATTAAAAAAGTGTAATTACAGCGAAACATGATGTAAGACATTGGTAAACATGCCTCATACCTGCTCTTTTGAGATTGTTTCATACCTCAATATCTGAAGTTTACAAAATACATTTGTTTAGTGGTTTTAGTAAATAGTTAAAGGTTAGAAAAATCACAGATTCTTGTTTTTATTGCATTTCACACAATGTCCTAATTTTCCATAGAAAGTGTTTTGTATAACAGGATGATCTATTGTCTCTGCCAGTATGCTCCCAATAGCTCACACAACAGTCAACCCACTTCAGGTATCCCTGTCTTTTTTATTAGAATTTAAATGCACCCAAAACTGCCAAACAAGAGATTTGCAAGTGACTTAAATTGGAAATTAAATAATTACATGACATTAGATATTACACTACATTTATTTACTGATTTTTACACCAATCAAATAGGTGTCAGTCCCAATCTGGGAGTTCCTTATTCAGCCTTAACTCACAATTTAAGCCTTGGAATTCTGTATTAATGTACTAGCTCGTTTAAGTCTGTGCTTATGTCTCAATTTAGGGGGTAAAAACATTCACCACTCTCATTGAGAGTTCAGTTTTCACAACTACTGTCATTAAATGGTGTAGTTTAATTTACTGGATCGTTAAATGCCACTATCATCAAATTTGACACAGCTGCATGAAGAAAATCGAACAAAGTAGTTATGTTTAAACAAGATATGCCAGATTTGTAATATTTTCTTTAGGCGTAGAGCAGCAGCACTCAGGAAGAATGGGCTCTTTAACTTTATTATTGTCCTGATCTTACTGAGCCTGGTGACACAGTAAGTTTGGTGATTAAGGGAAAGCATGTGGACATTGTACCAGCTGCTGTGTTCTTTTGAACCTACTCTTGCATCTCTATATGTTCTTAAGGAATCAGGAACTGCATTAGTACTGAAATTCAGACATTACTAGTCGCTAACTGCCTTCTTCAGAGGTCTACGCTTCATTCAGATCCTGTTGCAAAGTCTGGCAGACGGGGAGCGGGACGAAAACAACCCCAACCTCATCCGCGTCAACATCACTAAAGCCTATGATCAAGCACTGAAGAGGTACCATGGCTGGATAGTACAGAAGGTTTTCAAGGTGGGTGTAACAAGTAAGGAAAAGAGAACTCCACTCAACAATGTGTTGTACTATTTTAGTTTTTATCAAATGTTTGACTGCATTTCAGAAAAAGAAAAAAATTACTGGGTATTCCTACTTGGAAGGTCAGAAAGTCCAATTTCAAACTGATAAGCTTTCATGAAGACTCCCTTGATTCTTCTTTCAATTTTAAAGTGCAGAAGAGTTTTTATAGCACCTTTCAAACCTACTTTTCATACATTGAAACATACGTTCTTGCTCGACCATCTGAACCAGCATTTCATTAATGTCCTTAAAACACACTTGTTGGCTCACCAGTAGGGCAGTTCAGTTTCTTCAGGTCAAGAGAAGTACATCATGTGACCCATGTAGGAAGTGATCATGTCAGCATGGCTCTAGACCAGGGTTCTCCAACTCTGGCCCTGGAGAGCTGGTGTTCAGCACAGCTTCATGATTTCCCTCCTCACTCACTAAACCTGAAGCTTAGCAGATGAGTGGAACTAGGTGTGTTTAAGCTGGAAATCACCCTCCAGGCTGGAATTGGGAAACCCTGCAGTTGTTTTGAAGCATAACCTCCCCGCCTTATTTTTAACAAATAACAGAGATAGCAGTTAAATAACATAAAAACTTTATACTTTACTAGTATAGTATATATACTATACTTTTAACTTACTTTTAGACGTGTATTTAAGTGCATTTTCTGGTAAAGCATGGAAAGTGTTTTAAGGACGGTGAATAAATGAAACAATTGTTTTATTAAAATATCAGAACCGCCTCCCAATAAAGGCAATGTCCTCCAACAAAAATAACAAAACTTTTTTTAAAAATTGTAGTTGTGTCATAATGCAAAAAACATAGCTTTATTTTAATTAAAATGTAGAGTTAGGTCTCAGACAATCATAAATGGCCTTCCACAGCCACTTTGCAGTAATTTATATGCAGTAGTCCTCATTTAGTGCTATTATTAATAGACTATCTGCATTTAAATGACTTTTTTCAGCTCTAAATTGATATTTTCTGACCAAAAATGTCTATTTACACAGTAAATGTTATCAATCCCTGTTCTATACATTGAAGTGAAAGTAGATACTATCTTGTTCTCCATCCTAGGGAGAAACAAACCTAAATCATTGTAAAGGCACAGGTGTTTCAGTGATTATGCAGTATTGATAATACAATACTGGCATTTGACTCTGGAAACACTCCTCCAAAATGTTCTATAGGCCAGTGTCACATGACCATGGCTAAGTGGGGCTTCACTGTGTTTCACCCGTTTTGACTCAAATCTGCCATAACTATAACTGATTGAAGGTATAATCTACTTTGTTTCGTTTCTATGCTTGTCTAGCCAGTGTTCAGAACTGATTTGTTTGTGCTGTGCATGGATTTTTTTTTGTATTTTGAGAAAAAACATTGAGTGTGTAGATCACCAAACTAAATAATGTAAGTGGACTTTGTCCTTGTTTCCAACAGCAGGTGCTTTCTTACAAGAAAATTATGTTCTTCCTTCTTTTTCCTGAGAGTGCTCACTCATAGGTGATCAACTCTTTTGAGTAATGAACGACCTCCTGCATAATATAATGCCAACCTGAGCAGGAGTGTGAATGCTAGCATGCTCTGTAGTCAGTGACTGCTGTCAGTGAGCGAATACAAGCGAGTTGGGTGCTGTAGTTGTGGTGTATCACCAGCCAGAAGCTTCTTTCATACTAGATAAATTCAATCGTCCCAGCAGTGCTGTATTACCTAACAAGAAACAGAATGTTGTGATGCTATATGGTGCTAATGGAAAGTCTGTGTTGTGTATGAAATATTGCTACATAATTACTCTCATTGTTGGTGAACTGCCTTCAAATCACATCGTTTATACACATGTTTTTCCAACAATATGAGTAGATGCCCATCCAGATCACCCACACTTGTGTTCTTGGCAGTGGGTGCTTATGACATCGTTCAAGTCTCTGGCTTACACTGCTCAGTTCATTTATTAAATAAGTGTAACAGAAGGGAGCCGGAGGTGGTAGGACATGTGAGTGGAGTAATTTTATTAGGGCTGTTCCAGGAAATGTGGTTGGAACAGACAGAAATCCACAATCGTAGATCATCTCAAGCAGTGAAAACCAAACACCTGAAAAACACCAGAAGGGGAAAAACAGTAAAGAATTGTCACAGAGCCTTACTGAGTTCAACGCCAGGGCGGAATAGGACTGATCTTGTGTTCGATTCCTCCATATTTATTCAGTAGTCATTCAGAAGTTTATAAGTCATACCGTGTCCTATACCACATCAACAAGTCACCTGTAAAGAAGAGGTGAATGTAGTTTCAGCAGATTGCGAGAGCTTCTGAGAATGTATTAATACATGCAAGTGAGTGAATTCTACTGTTTGTCAGAAATGTTCAACAGCTCCAGTTAACTGCAGAGGCCAGATCTAGACTCCAGAAAGATTTGGGCGGATAAGCTACATCTGGGCTAAGTGGAAAGTGTGCAAATGTGTCACCACACTAGAAATAAAGAATTGAAGCATGTTCTTATAATGGATACATATGGTTTTGACTGCAGAGTAATTAAACTATCTAGCCGTCTTCCATCCAATGGAAAAGAAGGAATATAAGACCAGATAGTAGATGAAAATAACTTGTCCCTGCGTCATGTTTATTAGACACACCTATCTGCCATATTTCCCCAATGACCTATTGTGTGCGGCTTGCTTAACTTGCTTAACTTCTCTAAAACCATGGAAATATTCGCTAAAAGTATAATTCAGTGCACAAAAATACAACATCCCCTAATGATTAGTTGGATTTAAATGTACTGTTTACTGCAGCAATGAACAATTAAAAAAGCAACGCAAATCAACGATAGATCAGTGACAGGTCAGTATAAAACACAGAACATGGAAAGCGCCATTGCTTACCTCCACTTTCCAATGGAAACTGGAAACAAACAAGTTATTTGCCGACTGGGGGGTGGGGGTACTACAGTACTACAGTATCTTAATCTGGAATGCAAATATTATCAGGCTTACCTTTCTCATCTGTACTATTGATGAATGGGTAAAGGCCAACTGTTTTTGCAGAAACTGACATGAAATCATGTGCATTAACAAAGTAGGTGTAGCATTAACATAGTAGGTGTAGCATTAACATAGTAGGTGTAGCATTAACAAAGTGCATTAACATAGTAGGTGTAGCATTAGCATAGTAGGTGTAGCATTAACATAGTAGGTGTAGCATTAGCATAGTAGGTGTAGTATTAACAAAGTGCATTAACATAGTAGGTGTAGCATTAACATAGTAGGTGTAGCATTAGCATAGTGGGTGTAGTATTAACAAAGTGCATTAACATAGTAGGTGTAGCATTAACATAGTAGGTGTAGTATTAACAAAGTGCATTACCATAGTAGGTGTAGCATTAACATAGTAGGTGTAGCATTAGCATAGTAGGTGTAGTATTAACAAAGTTCATTAACATAGTAGGTGTAGTATTAACAAAGTGCATTAACATAGTAGGTGTAGCATTAACATAGTAGGCGTAGCATTAACATAGTAGGTGTAGTATTAACAAAGTGCATTAACATAGTAGGTGTAGCATTAACATAGTAGGTGTAGCATTAACATAGTAGGTGTAGTATTAACAAAGTGCATTGCCATAGTAGGTGTAGCATTAACATCGTAGGTGTAGCATTAACATAGTAGGTGTAGCATTAACATAGTAGGTGTAGCATTAGCATAGTAGGTGTAGTATTAGCATAGTAGGTGTAGTATTAACAAAGTTCATTAACATAGTAGGTGTAGCATTAGCATAGTGGGTGTAGTATTAACAAAGTTCATTAACATAGTAGGTGTAGCATTAACATAGTAGGTGTAGCATTAACATAGTAGGTGTTTCTGGTCAAATGGCCAGTGACTGTGTTGGTGTGAACGTAATCACGAACTGCGTCTCAGTGGAAACTCTCAAAACCAGATCTGTTTTCCCATCCTCTGAACCCTTGAACATAATGTGTTTTTCTCACTTCCAGGCCGCACTTCTTGCTGCTCCATACAGGTCAGACTTTTTGAAGGCCCTGTCCAAAGGTCAAGATGTCACAGAGGAAGTCTGCCTGGCGAATGTACGACAGTTCTTGGTGAATTTCACCGCCACAGTTGATGCCATCTATGAGCTGTACACAGTCATGGAAGCGGAGTTGGACTACACAGTGTGAACCCCTGTGTGTGTGTGTGATGTGAGGTTAAATTCCATGGTGCCTTTTCTCAGGTCAGACAGCATTCCACTAGAATAGCCCTCCATAAAAGTGCTGTGTCTTCTCATAATTTGATCTTTTTTCAGTAAATGTATTTATTTTAGCACGGACTGTTTCCTAAAGTGCATTGTATACTCTACTTTGTGAGGATTCCTCTTGGCAACAGTGTTGGGAGAATCCGTTTGAGCTTGTAGTCATTATTTAGGCAGTGATTTGACAATTAACTTGTCCAGTTGTAGTCGTGTGAAAAAATAAGTACATCCCATTAAGGTTGGTGGTTTTTTAAATGTGTTTGAACAAACGAACATTTCACTCTATTTGATACAGTGTCTAAAAAGATGTTACAACAGCAAATGAAATCATCGTTTTCAAAATTAAGTAAGCACACCCTTACATTTCTCACACTTTTCAAGCCCATAAAACTTGATCCAGATTTGATGGCATCATTAAAATCTCATTCAAGTGGATTATGTCTCATTTAAACCTGACATGCAGGGTCTGGTTTTCTCTTTCCTATTGCAGTGGGTGGTGCTATTATGCCAATTCTATTAGGCCTTCAGAAATAAAGGTTGTAGATGCTGATGATTCTGGCAACTCATTTCACTAAAGAGCAAACTGCAAAATGCAAAATTATATGTCCAAGAAACCCAGACTTTCATTATGATATATACAAGTTGCAGCTGTTTGTGTAAAAGTGCATACATCTAAAGTTAGAAAGAGATCAATCTTGACCTGCATTGGAGACATACCAGGAAAAACTTTGTTACAAAATGACTGCAGTTTGCCAAAGAACTCTGACAGAATTGTTTTCCCACAGCAACAGTTAACATGTGTAGTGGAAACCAAGAAAAGCTTTTCAGGAAGAGAATCCAATACCAAATGTGAAGCATGGTGGTGGATATGCTATGGTTTGCTGTGGTTTAAAGCATTAGGAACTGAATGGCTTGTATTCATTTAATTCTGCATCATATCAAAGAGTGCTTGAAATAAATATGAGGCCACATGTCCAGACCATTCAGGTGTAGGGTGTACTTTCCACAGGAGAATATTACTGTTATATATTTGTTGAATAAAAGCTAGTTTTCGTTGTGGATTTGATCTGTAGTTACTGTATCAAAAAGGGTTGAATGTGGTCTTGTTCCAATATGTTGTTTTATTATAATAATTTTTACATTACTGTATATCATGGGTTCATGTGTATTTTTATTTTATTTTGCTCTTAAAGGGAAACTCCATAGTTCAGTCTCTGGAGTGATTTGATTCAAACTGGTTAGTTGTAGAGATAGACATATATTTAACAGGTCTGGAAAAAAGAGACCCCTTCAGTTTTATCTGTTTCTCTGGTTATACTATGGATACATCTGTGTTTGAGAAACTTGAACACTTTTGTTTTATTCTATAAATCACTGGCAGCATTTCCTCATAGCAAAAAAGCTTATGTATTCGAGACTTTGAATAATGCATAGAAATAAAGATTAAATTAAATTTTAAACAACACAATAGTAATGTCTGAACTTTGAAAAAGAATTCAGACGCCATTCAGACTGATCCAACTGCAAGAAGGAAGTGAAGGTTTTTATATATAGTTTCTCTTTAAATCCAGTCTGGTTCAGATGGTCACTTAATTCAGTGCCTTGATGAGTGAATTACACCACATACATTGAAATGAAATGTCCCACATACTTACAGATGCTGATATAAAAAACAAAACAGAAGCAGTCTCTTATTTTTTGCTGTATACAGGGGGCCCTCAACTTACATCATACTTTTGTGGTTATGACACTGCCCCATTTATAGTGTAAAAAGTAAAAGTAACTTTAATAAAATGCTACAAAAATGCAATTCAGAGCCTCAGGTCGATGAATGTCTCCCTCTGGTGGACTGACAGAGGAACGACCCCAGGGCAAAACACAGTAGATGGTTGTCAGGGGTTTTCACTTATGACACATGTTGAGTAGCGGAACCCTGTCGGAAGTCGAGGACCCCCAGTATACTATTCAAAACCTACATGTCTAGCTAAGTTTTATATGTGATAGTGATGATAGTAATTGTAAAAGTGGTGAAATCTGAAGAAAGAAATTCGCTACAGGTCAGAGATGTCTCTGACATCAGATATTCATAATAATTTAATGTAATAACTTCCTGTGAGTGAGGAATTAAACCATGGGTCTCAAACTCTCAAAAAGCCGTTGTCCAGCACAGTCTTGTGATGTCCCTCATCAAACACACCTGGCTCAGCTCACCTGTTGATCTCCAGGTGTAGTGAGTGTGTTTGAGGAGAGGTTGAATTAAACTCCTCATGCACTGGTGGTTCCTATTACCAGGTTTCTGAAGCATTACACATCAAACCTGAATGTTAAATTAAACATTACGTTTCAGTTAATTAAACTTTTTAAACATTAAGTATATACAATTAATTCCTCTTTGCATTTTTTGCCTTAAAACTCAACTGTTCCTTTTTTAGAGTGGCACTACTATTCGTCTGGTACATAGATCATTGTGTTCTGTTTTTGTCATATCGCCGACCCAGAGAGCAAGTAGGGATTTCCTGTTCTGTCTAAAATCCTAATATGTTTGCCCTTGATGCTCCTTGAATTCTACTGTCCAAGTTTAGTTCCAACCTAACACGTAATAGAAGATTACTGGTGTGTTAAATCGGGGCTTAACCGCTGTCTACACCCACTGTGCATCCCTAATGCTGTATGTATATGTTGTGATATCCCTGAGAAAAGCTTACAAACCCGCCATGTGGCCAAATTATTAGAAACATCTGGCTTGTTCCTACCCTCTTTGGCCGTTTTATCAGAAATACCTCTGTGTAGTTGTCCTTGGTTACCGTCTAGGCCACTTATCACTTAACAGACCCTATAGGACCACCACTGACTAGTGGTAGTGCTAGTATCAATGTGTCAGCCACAGTACTGTTGTACTGGGGGGCGGTAACTGAAACTGGCCACAGATAAAGTCTAAGAGCAGTGTTTCCCAACCCTGGTCCCTGGACACCAGCCCACTCTGCAGCTAATTAGCTACTGGACGCCTCTCTCTCTGGTTGAAGTGGGTGTGTCAGAATTGGGGCATGTGACACATGATTTTGTGTCATTGTTATAGAGCATGACTAAAACAAAACCAGCATGGGAATAGAAGAGCTAAATCTGTTCATCTACAAGGTGTGGACCAAGACTGTAGGTGTTTCCAATAAAGTGGCCACAACAGGAAAAAAACAAGCAAGATTGCTAGAGCTTACACACTACATGCACAACAGTCACGTCACCATGCCATTACTCTATCAGTGCCACTGTTGTGTCTGTATCTGTAGCCAGTGGTGCTCCCACTTCCTGGTGGCCACCTCCATTTAAAGCAACATAAAGGCTAACATTAATATGTTGTTTTTGGTTTAATAAGTGTGTATTTATTCAGCTCTCAGGGTGTGATTATTATATATATTATGCAAGTGGATTTAATAATAACATGGCATCATGTACAGGTCTGTCAGTAATGCTTTACTGGTTCATTTTCCTTTGGTCATAATAAATCCATTACAGTTGCATTTTACTGTTCGGCCACTAGAGGGAGACAGGGATCTGTAGTTCTTTTCACTTACCACTAGGCAGCGTCTGCAGCAAGAGTGGACAAATGGGGATCTGCTGGGTTTGGCAGTCAGTAAAAATATGTGCTGAGATATCTGGTAAAAAATCGCTCTGTAGTGCGGAATGTATAGCAGTTTGTGTGTTTTGTGGGCAGAAGTGTCATTAAGGGGAAGAGATAGTAGGACTCCATTAGCCCAGCACTGAGAGGGTCCCTCAGATTTCAGTCTAAATATATTTACAGTGGTGGTGAACGGAACCAGAGTGTTTTATCTTCTTCGTT
>JBBIGC010000036.1:12882063-12895370 GCA_037576955.1 Lepidarchus adonis
AATTATTTAAATTCATGAGAGAAACTAGGTTGATTAATAGGGTATAACATACATGTATAAATATTTTTATTTTATTTTAATTTTTTATTTATTTATTTATTTTTTTTTCTCTTTCGCCATGACGTGATCCATACTCCAATCCAGTAGGTGGCGATAAATGCACCTTAATGTTGGTTTGCCAACCGCCATATAAACAGAAGAAGAAGAAGAAGACCGTTACAAGGAGCGCGAGCAGAGTTTTTCTCCGACGTCATTTCCGCTTTGGGTTGTAGTGGCGGGAAACTGCTTCTGTGCTGCAGCGCTGTGCGGTGATGTCTCCCCGACTCAACTGTATCGTGGCGGTTTGTCCGGATCTGGGAATCGGGAAGAACGGGAACCTGCCCTGGCACCCGGTCCGGCTCAGGTGTGTTATAGCTCTGTTCACCTGCTCTCCGCCACTGCGGGGTCATTAACACACACACATACACTCTAATATACACTCACTCACTCTCTAATACACACACACACTCTAATACACGCACTCACTAATACACACACACACTCACTCCACTCACACACACACCTCTTTCTGCATGGCCTTGTATTAAAAGCTGGGGCAGTTTTACTCATCTTTATCCCGTCTTTCCTGTCCTCCAGCAAGCAGGTGACATTCAGGATAAATATTGGTTGATGCAGAATGAATTATTGTGTGGTTTGGGAATGTGAAACACAGTTGTGTTTAAGCTTTGGGTGGTTAGGTATTCTATTTGACAGGGGGAGACAATTAGCATTTTGACCCTGAGCACTTAATCATACAGAGCAGCCTAATTGCTCACCTCCCAGAATGCCGCGTCGTCAACGTCTGCTCAAAGACTCCAGCAGAAGCTTGCTAGCAGCTCAGAACCTCCCGAGCACACACAGATCACCAAATCCAAACCGTTATTTGTTGTGTCTGCCTTACCCAGGGGCATTTCAGAGTGCTTACTAATTTACACTGTGTAAGCCTTTTAAGTGGCTTTTCTCCCCCTTGCGCTAGGACTGCCTGAGGTGGGACACTTGGGATTCAAACGTGAGTGGTCTTATGCATGCGAGGCCATTACCTGGAACTCCCAGCACCACAGCAGAAGGAATGGTAGATGAACACATGCTGCTCGACTGCTCGGGCTCAGAGAGGCAAGGTCAGCCCTTCGATCAAACAAAGCTCTCAAAAGTGACTTCTATTACATTAGGCCAGCCCTGGAGGGAGAAGGGGGGAGGGGGAGGGGGCGGGAGCGGCTCTGAAATCTCAATTAACACTCAGCTAATTAACTGCACGCGCGATGTGATACAGAATGAACTCTTTAAAGTAGGGCGATAACGAGAACAAACGGGTACGAGGCACGGCGAGGGGATAGGAGGGACGGGAGAGATGATGTAGGATGGGGGAGGACTGTTTTGACAGGGTGCTTATTACTGTTCTGTTCACACGGAAAGTAGCCAAAACAGAGCAGACAGCAGAGCAATCTTACGCAGAAAAGAGGAACAGAATATGAACGTCAACAGCCTGTTTCTTAAGTGCTATCGCCGCTAACCCCTGGACCGAATCCATCTCCCTATGATCACACACGAAGCCTTCAGCCCCAGTAAGCTGCCTAATCTTTTTTTCCCATGGTTACACTTGAAGCAGTTCCCCTCGGATCACAGAGGAGACCTCATTGTTTTAGAGCTGTTTGGGTTAATCAGTGATTAACTGGGAAAACAGCCGAGGCTAAAAAAAGACAAGCGCTCCCTTACTTAATTTCCATCAGGCTCTGGCTCTCAGCACAAACCCAACAATCAAAACGCAGGTACATAATCAGGAGCTGAACTGTTCACGAAGACAACAGTGGCAACGTTGCAAAGCCTTGGTAAAGGCTATTAGCATGAGCTACTGTTTAAAAATGCAGAAAATATAGGTTCTAAAGCTCAGTGCAGGCAATTCTGGTAATGTTCCTTCAAGAACATGAATGTCTTTTGCTTGATGCTGAAATCAAACAAATGCTTAGAACCACTGACACCAAGTTTCTCTCTATTATGTTGGCTGCTTGTGTGTGTGTGTGCTAGTGAGGGTCTTCTGCATGTAATCTGCACATAAGTAAAGGGAAGTTTTGCATTAGTTTTATTTATAATACTGAATCCTACTGTTTATTTGCCAACTTAAATAAAGTACTTCCACCCATCATTATCAGTTCAAGAGTAAAACAAAGATTTGGACTGATGTCGGTATCAGCAGACAGTCATAGCTGTGGTATAGGTAGTGTATGACGTCCTACT
Source organism: Lepidarchus adonis (assembly GCA_037576955.1). Taxonomy (NCBI): domain Eukaryota; kingdom Metazoa; phylum Chordata; class Actinopteri; order Characiformes; family Lepidarchidae; genus Lepidarchus; species Lepidarchus adonis. The sequence goes on from JBBIGC010000036.1 coordinate 12,884,335, forward strand.
GCGTAGACTTAAGGCTTTTACAAATATGATGTTCTAATGAAGCTAGCAGGTTAATGCAAGTGTTACAAAATAACTTTTAGCACAAGCATTTGAGAGAAATACAGTCCAGCACTGCAGTAATAATATTCAAGCCAAATCCAGACAAACAAACAAGGTCTGCTACCTTATTGGCCTCACACACGCCATTCATCTGTTGAGCGATTTAGCAGTGTTCCATTAGGAGTGCAGAGGATTAGCTGAGTGGTTAAAATGCTGCAGTTAAGTCAAATGTGTAGGAGGTAGTCATCCTCTTCAACACAATTACATTAGTTAAAACACAGCAGCCACAAATGCAGGAAGTCGTATTTTTAACATGCAGCAGATCAAAGGGTATGTTTAGCATGAATACCTTGCCACCACAACACTTTCAACATAATACCAAACAGTTATGAAGTCCTGGGAAGGTTGCCAGGTCATGACCCAACTCCCCCCGGAGAGCCGTGCCCTTGTTAAGTGTTCAAGCTTTCACATTTATAAAAGCTGCAGGCCTTCCCATTATTAATACCACCCGACATTAACGCTAACCGACATGAATCCTAAAGTGGGCACCCGCGTGTGGAGGTGTAACGCTACAGTAGAAGGGTGGTGAGGATGGAGACCCTTTTATATACTGTTCTGAGGCGAAAGCTTGTAAGTCTATAGAAGTGAAGATACTAATTTCTGAAGTTCTTAAACACTTTGCTTCTCTAGTTTACTCTAGAACCACCTGCCAAAGCTCATTGGACTGGATGTCGCAATATCGGACAAAAGCGCCCCCCACTCACCTCATCAACTCTCTTCCCTCGAGTCCGTTTCTGTGCCTTGGAGTTGCACACAGGACAATCCAAGAACAGAATAACCTCGGGGGCTAGTGCTTATTTATCTGTGCTGGAAGAGTCAGGCACGGATACCACTTTACACGAGTGTCACTTTCCATTTCGCTCAGGCCTGCCAGGCTTCGTTGGGGGACGTGCATGCCTCGTAGGGCCTTCATGCAGGCCAGCAGCGTGGGAAAAAAAGGCCTAAACAGCCTAACCAGAGGCACAGCACTTCCCACAGTGGTGCTCCCATTACTACTCAACCGTATGATAAGAAGGACCACATAGCTCTCACAGTTTCGCTCATCTCCACATTCTTTTAATGGCCGAGTGTGTGAAGTGTTCCTCTGTGCTCTCCTTGCGCTTCATACTACAGGGAACTACTGACAAAGGAAGATCAAACCAAATGTGAATGGTTGTCTTTGAACAAATCTGCATCTAGACTAGCTTCAAGCTAAAAAGGCTAAAATCTAAACCACAGGATGTGCCCTTGTCAAGCAATGTACAGCGATTAGCTTGCTCTCGACAGTTCACAATTTCCTTCCATCTGAAGGCAATGTCTGATTTCTCCTAAAGGATAGCCTTGTTGGAAGCTCCGGTCCGTCTTGGGGAAAGTAAGAGTTTAAAAGCTGCCTTCCTGTTCTTCAAACAGAGGCGATAAGAGTGTGGGGAGGAGACCGGAGACATGGCTCAAACGGCTACGTGAGCAAAGTCTCAAGTTCTTCCTGGCATGTGTGGTGCCAACAGCCACAACATGTTGCCAGCAATATGGTTGACTGATAAATCCTCAGGGCAATGCATGGTCCAGGAGTTGCTGAGGCAGACATATGCACTGTATACTCCTTACAGTGGGCTCCCTTCCAAATAACAGATATGACACATGCCTCTAGGCAGTTGCAGCTCCAACGATTCATCAACAGTATTTCACTTCAAGCATAAACCCTCTAGAGAAGGTTGGGGGTGGGGGTAGAGCATTGTACAGCATTCAAACAGGCTCAGCAAAGGAAACTCCAGTTTCAATGCTGGGTGGAACATCACCTAAGCCCCAGAATGCCCAGCCCTACACATCCTAAGCATGCCTGGGTAGGGGTGTGTGCAGCCTGGCATGGGGAGGGGCTGTCAGAGTACATCAGGCTCCAAGTGCTGCTGGGGCCTGCAGGTAAACAGGAGGAAAGAGAGTGGGAGAGAAGCAGAGTGAGGGAGAGAGGCGCCCGAGGCTCTGCCTGCGGCAAACAGGGCCCTTCTGTTCCAGCATTTAGCAGACAAGTGCTCCACTGATTCCAAATTAATATTTAATAACATGGCAGACAATGAGGTTTTACCCCAACTGGATGCGGCGGGGGTGTGTGGAGATTTGCTCAAAGCCTCCTGCTTGAACGTAAAAAATAAAATAAAAATAATAATAATAATCACGCTCTTTCAGGACCGTGTTCGTGGAATTGAAGGCACGGTCGGCTTATTGATAAAAAAAGGCTGCCGCCCTCAATTCTCATCTTCAGAGCAGCTTAGAAAATTTCTAATTCTGCTCACTACAACCATCATTACGGGAGAACGAGTAGAAACTGCAGTTTATCTAGTTCCTAACCAAAGACTCATCATCCTTGCACGTCGTAATGAGGGATGATGTAAATAACACAGAGATCAATTAGGGGCGCACAGGCAAATCCCAGGCAGGCTCTTCATGAGCAAATAATCAGCGAATAATGATCAATGTCCATCGGATTCAACGGCCCACAACTTACCGGGATGACAAAATGTGCGCTCATTAATTGTGAGTATAATGCATGCTGACAGTAATGATAATTAACAGACTCTGAAATCCATGTTTATGAAAATCACTCTGAACTGCTTTTACAGAGCAAGACAATGTGGACTTAGTAACACTGAGGAGTCTTGAGGGGTCGAGCTCACACTGTGTAATGTTACTTTGGCTCTATGAAGTGAGGAAATTAGATCAATAGTGTATGATGGGTGGACCAATGAAGGTCCAAGTTGCCCTTAGCGACTGTGCAAAACTCTCAATTAGAGAAAGGTCAGAGTCGATTCTACACTGTTTGGAAACATGTCTGTCTCCAGCACTGCCTTTCTTTACAAGCCCTCATCTCCTCGCACACAAGCCACGCTGATAAAGCAAATCAGCGGAGTCGAGTATTTATACACATTGATGACATGTGATGCGGACTGATCCCCAATAGCCTATACAGCAGATAGGAATCATCCCTCGGTTTCCTGAAACAGAGTTTTACACTGTATGTGTCACATCAAAGTGACTAGTGCTGTTCTTCCGACATCTTTCCCCAGGGGAACGAGACCTCATCTCTATGATGACAGCTGGGCTGGAGAGGAGGCTGTGGCAGGTTGGAGTCCGCCCTTGGAGAGGGAAGGCACGTCAGCCTGCGCTCTGCAGCAGCACTGATCAATGCCTCCATGAATTAAATTAAAGACGGTGCGATGGGTGTCACTGATAAGGGGCGCGGGCAGGATTCAAACTGATCTGTGCTGGCGATAAACCCAGAACTCTCTGGGAGCTCTGAGAGGCCAAGGTGAACTTCCCCTCCGTCTTGGCTCTTATCTAATCCTCCAACAGGGTCACCACTTTAGTCTCCTATTCTTCCCCCAGAACTGGAGAGGCCTAATTAAGGCAAATTAATTCCAGCAAGTAGCCTAATTCATTAAGCTATGTTTTGCATCAGAGAGACCTCATTTTTAAAAGGGCCTGTATTCAAGTATCCCCCATTAGCATGAGAGGCACCATTTGCAGAGGAGAGGCAGGCATATGGATTCTGTATGAGCGTGGTCTAGTTTATCTATATAGGTTAGTCTACGGTCTTTTCTCAGCAGTCCTACTTCAGAGTACCAGAATGAAAACGTATCCACTGTTCTCTGCTCTAATGGATGAAAATTCATCGTCTGAATGGAGGATCCATCATCCACTCAATACGCTTAAACCATGAAAATCAAAGGTTAGGTTACCTCTGAAAATTTAATTTACTCTGGTATTTTTTTCAGTACCCTGCTCCAGTAAACACCCCCCCCTCTCTCTCTCTTTCTTTCCTCTCTCGCTCTCTCCCCCACTCATAAAAGCGCCCCCTGCCACAGAGGCTTTCCATGCTGAGGCTGGGTCTGGGGAGATTGTTCCAACACCTCTGGATAAAGAGCTAAGCTCCACTTCAAATCCCGGGTTATTGCGGCCAGAGGGGCCTTCTGGTCCTCCGGTTGGAGAGGTGACAGACAGCGCTTTCAACTTCCCACATCAGACGCCCTTTTTCCAACTGCAGGTGACCATGCAGAGAACAAAGACCTCACACAAAGATTCTGCACCATGTTTTAGACAGGTAACAAGCTATAAACTGGAGTAGAACCCTTCTGCAGTGCTGTACATTGGGGTTTGACTATCTGCTGCTTCTCAAATGTTGAGCTTAATGACCCGCAAATGTCCCTTAGTGCTTACTTTTTTGATTGATGGGAGTGTCCAGGATCTTGCCAGCACACAGTGAGTGCTGGGCCGGTTGGCTCTGTCTTCTCTGCAGGCACGCCAGCATGGTGCAGCTTTGGGCTCTAGGGCAGGGAGAAGCCTTGTGGAATCTGCAGGGAAAGCAGAGGACAGTTAGTTCTCCGAGCTGCTGCAGATCAGTCAAGCAATCCTCACCGCTTCTCTCACAAATCTCACACCATATAATTCCTCGTTTTGTATCGATGCATGGACCGAAATCAGGCACGATATAATGCAGACACAAAAATCATTCCACAATTAATATAACTGTACTGTGAGCAGTGTTTTTTTTTTACCATGACACCTAAAATGTTAAAGGTTATTATTTGTTTGCATTGTGTGAAATTTCATCAGATTTCACACGGACCATAGACCCTAGTGTTGACTCGATCTGAATTGCTGCAAACTTAGGTGTAGAGGTATAGAATAATAAAGGTATAGGAAAATATTGTTGCCTAAAATAATCTAGGCAGAATCGAATCGTGTGACACTTGTGATCTGCAATTCATTCTGGATTCATTGTTGTCTATAGAATTAACAGGGAAAACTATGCATTAAACTTTATAATGCTTCTACTAAATTCTAAAAAACCAAAAAACAACAGAAAACCTTGTGCCTTGCATAGTGGTAGTCAAGCATGTGAACTGTCCAATCGTTTTAAAATAAGACCGTGTGTGTGTTCTCTCATCGTAATGTGTTGGAAATCTGTTCATTTACCCACAGAGGAACAAAGAAGCAAGTAGTGACTCAGCAAGCGTTTGTCTTTTGGTGGGATTCGGTAGGAGTGAGGTGCATGCCGAGCTGATGACGGCACTAATCAATCTCCCAGCATGCCATAAATCTCACCTCCCTCGGTTTCCTGCTGCTAAGCTATATAAGGAGATACATCCAGGGGCAGAAACTCACAGGGATAACAACACAATGCCACCACAGGCTTAACAACCTAAGCTCCCAACTTATCTCTATCAGAGCCTCTCTAAATGGAGCCATCTATCTGCATGTCTTTTCAAATCAACCGCTCACCTTTTTCTTTTAGGTTAATCTTTTAATGGTAGATGTCAGTGTGCTCTGACCTTTACCTTTGTAGCCAGCTAACTGCAATATACTTCATTCAATTACTTTTTATATTAACAAATCAATCTGCAGTCCTTATTGGTGATCACACCGTAGCCTAGTTCCTAGACTTTAGGTTAATCACTACTGACTTCTCATATCCATCTGTTTCTTTTTTTGCCCAAACACCCCCCAACCCCAAAATCCCCCTTTGATTTATTTCCCGTCTAACTTATTACTCTCATTTTTCCTGCAGGTTCCATAGGGCAGCCGTCTAAGTGAGTTCCTAACTGGAGGGGAGTGCTCAAAAGCCATCTGTATAAACTTGATTACCTACACCTCAAAGGATAAAAGAAACAGCCTGGCTTTCATTCTCGTCAGGAGCCTCGAGAAATATCCCCACCCCACCCCCCTTTTTTTAACCCAGTACATACAGAGAGCCTCTCTTCAAACCACACAGCCAGTCTGTGATCACAGACAGCTGAACAGCTAAAAGCCTTTCTCCTGACTATTTTGTGAGAGGACCAATTTCACAACAAGGCTTCCATTACTGCACATTTGTCAAAAGAAGATACAGGTTTTGGAAGGGGGTGGGGGTAGGTGGGTGGATAGAGAAGAGAGACAAATACGGGATCTCCCGGGAAATGCCTGCACAGCTTTATCAACAGGAAATGAGAGACAATTGTGAAACTGCCATCCATTACTCTTGTGAGTGGCTCAGGGATAAAAATGCATTAAGACGCTTTTCCCCCCTTTTTTTTGGAGGGAAGAGCAAAGAGCTTTGTTTATAGGGACAAAAAAAATACAGCCACTCAAAAGAAGGGAATGAATAAGAGTAGGGCAGAGGGAGAGACGCACAAAATAAGGCCAAACAAAGGCTGCAACAACCCCTTTGGCGTATCCCATAATATGCGTGCTGTCTAAGAGGCCGAGTGCCTCGGTCCCATCGCTGCTCCTCGCTATTAGTGAAGCTTACTTTTCACAAGCGTTCACAAAGCCTCGCGAATCGCAAACGGCCTGGAGAAAAGTGCTCCCTATTGGCAACGTAATGTCTCTTTGAATGACAGCCAGTCTGTCTCCTTAATTCTATTACGCCAAATGGCCTCGAAAGCTTCTTTCTCCAGAGGACACAGTTCCGCCGAAGCACTCTTCTCGTGCCTACATCATGCGACACAGCTCGAACCGCGAGTTAGGGTGACAAACTTTGAGCTGCAAGGACAGTAAATCCTTGCCACTTTTCCGTGGCATCAGTCCCGCCGATAAGAGCGCTTATCGGCTGCAATGCGGCCTAGCGAGGGCCTGCCAGGGAGATAAGGGTCCTGCACACCACTGCTGATCTTTTGTCTCCCAAGGATTTCTGATAAGATCGCATTGGCAGACAAATTGTCCCCTCCATTCTGGTATTTTTCCCCCCCTCTCTTTTTCATCTTCCCCTCAAGCCTGGAGGGGAGCTAGATGGAAGGTGTCTAATTGTACATGCTACAGTGCGTAGCCGGGAACAGAGGAGTGTGTGCAGAGATAAGGTCACGTTGCGGAGGGAAAATTGTGGGCTGCTTGGAGAAGGGGGTTTTGGGGGAAGCGGGGGCCACGACAGTAGCTTTATTCACTTATGCCCACAAAGGACAGAACGTTGAGATCCTTTTAAATCAAATCTTATCCGTGTAGAATCCCTTTGAGAGCAAGAGAGTAAAACCAATGGATTAGGCACGGTAAGCTAATTGCACGACAAGCGAAAACAAAGTAGCGGCATACATTAATTCGCTAAAGTGGGGCTAGGAATATGCTACAGAAGAAGTTAGTCACTGTAACAGAATGAAGCACCTACAGCAGCTTAGACTTGCAGAAAAGGCAGATTTGAATTTAAAAGAAGTAGCCTTGCTAACTTTATAACCATCTACATCACACCAATCAGCCAGAACATTACCACCACCTGTGTAGGTCTCCCTCATGTAGCTAGAACAGCGGACTGGTCCACTGTCCACTCTGGCCCCTTTCCAGCGGCAGCATTCACATTTATAACAGTAGCTCGTCTGTGGGATCGGACCAGTTGGGCTAGCCTTCACTCCCCACATGCATCAGTCAACCTTGGGTGCCCACAATTCTCCAATTGTCATTCTTGTATCACTTTGGTGGGTACTAACTACTGCACACCTGAAAGACTCCACAAGACCTGCTTCTCTGGAGATGTTCTGACTGAGTCGTATAACGATCCCAATAAGGTCTTTGTCAAAGTGGCTCAGAACCTTATGCTCACCCATTTGTCTTGCTTCCAGTATATTGGTATCAAAAATGTCTGTTTACTTGCTGCTTAATGTATCCAACAGGAGATAATAAAATGTCATTCACGTCACCTGTCGGTGGTGTTAATGTTCTGACTGATTGGTAACATTTGTTTGCTTCTGTATAATAAATCCTGAACCTGAAGCAATCTTACGTCTGAGTAAAATCTGAATAAAGCAGCCCTCCATTCCTATTCAAACACACACACATCTTTTCAGTGCTCAAAATCCTGAGTTAATAATTAGATGATAATGAAAAAAGGTTTAAGCCAGGCACTCTTTCACTCATTGGGTTAGATAGGATTAGCATGAGAGTGCTATGGTAATTTCTTCTCCTTCCCCTCAGTGTCATCCTGGCTACACCCCAGGGGAACAAGCCAAGTCAGTCAACTTGGTAGCAGACTGGCAGTGACGATATATTAGCGGGTTAACTGATTGTGAAAAGTATATTACAGCTGTATTTCAGTGGCAACACTGCTGAGCAGTGCTTCAGGTTACATTTCTTGTCAAGTTTCACTACAGAGACATACTGCTGTTAGGTTCACTTTCCAACATGGTGCAGTTAATGCGGCCGCCTTGCCATAGATTCATTGATTCAGAAATTGGGTTTAGTAGAAAGGCAGAGTCAAATAACCTGAATAAAACTGCCTTTACTCTACGCGGAAGAGCGGCTATATACATTTATTTTGTTGTTGATTAAATAATATGACTGTAGCCATGGAAAACGAAGTTTACATCGACTTCCTTTCATGTGCGTCTTGGAGGCCTGAGCTATGAGAAGTGGAGTCAAACCAACCCCCACCCGCCTGCCCCCTCGATATCCGATGGCTCGCTCTGTGGACGCTTCCAAATCAGTAACTCTATTATGAGTGACAGCGATGAAGGAGAGGGGTGGCTGCTCTGCCACCTCCTTCAGCATGAGCCCCCAGTATGACGCTGGCAATCCGGCAGCAGGAGCAGGGGGCTGAATGCCACATCAAAAGCCTGCGTTTAGCCTCGCTGAATGCGCCGCTGTGAAGAGGCTACGGCTGGCCAGCGATGCAGCCGCTCCGCACTGAATAGCCTCCCCTCTCTGTGGAAATGGGATCCTCTCCGAAACAGTGGAAAGATAGCAGAGCCATTTCCCCCCGGCCTGGGGGCTGCCAGGGGAGGCGGTTTGACAGACAACGGTGGCGGATTCATCTGTAAAGCTCCTCATGCATTTTTAATGGAATCTATTACTTCAGGATTAGGAGATAAGAGACCGGGCCCTGGTTAAATTTTCTGATAGTTAGCATAATTGGGATCAGAGGCACAGAACAGAGACAAAGATTTTTCTCCTTTTCAAACATGCCTGGGCTGTAGAAGCTCTTAACCAAGTGCACAGGTGCCTCATACAAAGAGCGCGGAGGCCGAGATAACCAGCAATGTGCTGTCCAAATTAGCACCAGACCCTGCAAAAAGAAGAGGCAACAGCGCCTGCGTTTCTTCTCACCTGTCTGTGAGGTGTAAATGTAAATATGCACAGCGTAAATATGAGGCCACATGGCCCAAACCTACCACGACTTTTCTTGAACGAGGCCTGTGTCTGCACTGAGGCTTGTGGGTACACAGCAGAACTGGCCTGTCTGCTCTGCACTGCCCATGCCCCCACCCACCGAGCAGGCAGGGCAATTCATTATGCTGTTAAGGGTCACTGGTTCCTTCAAGTCATTAAAAATGGTAATAAAACAGAGAACTCATGAAAAAGATTGGCCAAATGTTTCCCGCAGGGTATTCACACGGGAAGAACTCCCCCCCCCCCCCCTCTCCCTGCTTAGGCCTAATGAACAGCTTGGCACAGAAGGACTCGGAGGAACTGAAGAGTCCCAGGAGAAAATGGACTTTACTCAGCACGCTAATCCAAAGTGACCTCCACCTGCTGCCCATTCACTGAGAGCAGGTTAGAGCACTTCAGCGTTTCCCAAAAGCAGTAGAAATCATTACTCAAGGCTTACATAAGAGTACATTGCTGTAAATGAGTTGCAGCTTCTTTTTTGCTTCAGTGGCAGGAAACCAAGAAGAAAGCAGACCGAAATGCTTCTGTAATCTTGAGTAAACACCGCACACTCCCTTCCCCCCCACATCCCCGGGCCCCATGCCCCTTAGCCCCGTTTCACCCCGGCTCCTCATCCCATAAAAATAAAAAGACCAATTAGGCAGATTTCAAAGGATGGCAGCCAGCCTATAATTACACACGACATCCTTAGGAGATAAAAGGTGATTACTGTGGATGCAGGGGGAAAATTGCTTAGCAACCAAGAGATTGACATTATCCCTGTAAGTGGAGCTGGGTGACCATCCGTTCGTCCGCTCTCTGAGGTCACTTAACCTTCCTGGAGCACCCTTATCTCGGCCTTCGTTTAACACACAGCCTCATCATCTCGACAGAGGAGTTTGTTGCTGGCGTTGGGTGGTAGGGAGTGCAAACGAGTTCGCAAAGTGCTCAAGGAAGCCAACAATAACATCATCTATTGATAGTTAGAGATTGTTAAGACATAATTTAAAGAGAAGTCATCCTGTACTGGTTAAAAAAACTACGCAGACCATCTCCTGCCTTGGGTCAAGACAGATGTGGGTAAACAACAGGAAAAATATACATTGTTAGAGGGGTATACAGAACAGTGGAGATAGCCCGTGTTCCTGCGGCATCTTAAGCTGAGGTAATGAGAAAGTGCAGTAGTGTTTCGAGTGCAAGCCCAAGGCCATTAACTGGCAAATATGGACAGATATACACACAGTAGCAGGGAAAGTAGGCGGCCAGGCAAAGGGATGACAAATCTAATATCTTCACAGAGAGGTAAAGAAAATGCTGATTGGACATAAAATCATAAGCCAAGCCAAAGAGAAATGCACCGTTTGGAATACATCAGCTTCTCTAGCATATTTTCCCCCCATGGCATAAAACACAGGACACACAGGACTTTGGAACTGTAATAACTGATAAGACCCACTCACTCTGAACTATACGCCACAAAAGTCGACGCTAATCTTTGAATAACTGTTAAAAATGCAGACTTGACCTTTCTCCTAAAATAGTGTGTCAGGTACCCAACGACAGAGGCAACGTACATTAAATGCAATCTAAAAGTAATTACTTTGGCTTTAAATGTCATCACATTCATTGTAACGCTCATCTGAGTGACATATAAAATTAAGATTTTCTGCAGCAGCTTTTCAAACCACAGACCCTGTCAAATACGCAAAGCCAGCCCAGTAAAACTGACTGGACGTCAGCTCATGATATATGAATAAAGCAATTTCCTTAAGGCTTGGCAGAAAAGAGCTGGGGGGGGGGGGGGGGGTGTCTGCTTTTTCATTCTTTCTTCTTCCTTTCCTCACCTCTACTTCTCTCCC
>JBBIGC010000036.1:12916388-12933870 GCA_037576955.1 Lepidarchus adonis
GGGGGCCTGTTCTGTTATGGGGGGCCTGTTCTGTTCTGTTCTGTTCTGTTCTGGGGGGCCTGTTCTGTTCTGGGGGCCTGTTCTGTTATGGGGGGCCTGTTCTGTTCTGGGGGCCTGTTTTTTGTGTGACTTTTACATTTTTTTTCAATTATTATCCCTTATAGTCCCACAAGTGGGAAATGTATTCTCTGCAGGGTCTCCATTCAGTTATTACTAATGGCTTACAGTTAAACATTTGGATAAACTCTTAAACCAGAGCAGTGTAAACCTTTACACTGTGTCAACTATTACTGGCTCTAAGAGGCTCAGTGATGGTTGCAATGTAGGGACCCAACAAAAGTGCCCTAGGGCGTATTGGGAATGCAGTTTTAAATTTCAGTGAGTAGTTAGAGCTTCTTACAGCAAAAAGGTCCTGGGTTCAGTACCAAGCTAGTATGACCAGGGTCCTTTCTACTTGCTCTGCCTGCATGGCTTTCTGCTGGGTGCTCCAGTTTCCTCCTACAGTCCAAAGATATGGTCAGATGCAAAACTGTGTAACTTTGTGTGTGAGTGAGAGAGCACGCATTTGTACTGCTATGGTCATCCAGGTCATCTTTCACTCTATAATCTCTGCAACAGGCAGCTCATCCCCACAGCCCAGGTTAGGACAAGTGGTTCAGAAAATGGCTGATTTGTCCATATGCATCTACAACACGTGAGTGTCTCAGCTGGAGAAGCAATGAAACACTGCCTGTGTAGGATGATAATGTTGACAAATTACAATTGTCTGCCATTTCTAGCCATGATTATCATGATCTCAATCCATTCTTAAGTATTAAATGTGGGCAATACAGAGCCTTACCCATCTGCAGATGTGTTGTACCATTTGTTATGTTCATTTGCATATTTCCCATAATTCTTTGCCAGACTGGAACTCTATGTTTCGTATGTGTGTAGGTAATTAGCTGGTAGTGAGCTGTTGTTGTTTCTATTGTATTTTTGAATGAACAATAGATTACTGTGATTCTACAAAGGGAATGTTATATAAAGACACAGCAGTTAATAAAAAGCATGTAGCACATGAAAGAGAATGAAAGAACTTTCATTTGCATACTAGAGGCATGTATTCAAGTCCAAATCCTAGTATTTGTAATATCAATCCTTGGCCCAAGGCTGGTCCCACATGCATTCGTTAGTACAAAGGGGCTGATGGGATGGTCTCTGACTTAACAAGACAATATTATTTGAAAATAACTAGTTATGCAATTAACTAATACAAGTTTATATTTCTTCACAGTTGTATGTGAAATCGCACCATGTTAGAGAGAATGATGTAGGAATTTTTAATACTGATGAATGGCTGCTATATGCTCATTGTGGTGAGATACAAATGCTTTGTAATGAAAAGTTTATGACTTAATAAATGTATAATAATAATAATAGGTATCTTCTAGGTGCTCCTGCGTCCCCCACTGTGCAAAGGCTTGTGGTGTAGGTTGATTGGCTGCCCTCTGTTGCTCATAGTTGTAAGTTTATGTGTGTATATTGTATTGTATATTGTATAGATTGTAATACAGTCGTATTGCCCTGTGATGGGTTGGGTCTTGCCTTGGCCTGTTGTCAACTGGGGTCCAGCTTCCTTACGACCCAAAATGCATAAGCAGTTTTTACAATGAGTAATTATTATTTAATAATAACAAAAATAATGTTCATAATAAAAAGTGTTCATTTAAACATGCAACACTTTTTTCTTATCTTTACAAGGTGTGCTAATAATTGTGAAGGTCATGTTATTTGAGCTTTTATGTATCATTTCTAGAGTGATTCAGTAAAGAGTCCTGGCATAGAGCTGCTAATGTTCACCATCTGACAGAAACCCACTGGTGAAGCTGCAGCTCATATTCACAATGTTTAGGTTTTAAGTCTAGGGTGATGTTTTTCTTTATGAAAACGGCAAGGCAAATTAATTTATATACCACATTATCATACAGCAAGGTCATTCAATGTGATTTACAGTGGTAAAAGCTTAATAAATATCATAAAGGCATGAAAATGAAATAAAACTTAAAAGTCAAGAGATAAAAGGAAAATAAAAATAAAAATAGAGCCTCTGTTTAACTTAAGGCTGTGGAAAATAAAGTTGTTTTAGCCTCTTTTTAAAAGTAGCTACAGACAGAGCAGATCTGATCTCCAATCAGATCTGATCAGATCTAATCATTGGTATTACTCTCAAGATTAGTTGACTTCACTGTCATTATGCTGGTTAATTTAATTCAGCACCTGAAGAATTCACAAATGGTAGACTTTGCTCAGCCCCAGACAACAGAAAAGTACTTGCAGAGTCTTAGTACATCACTTCTGTAACTGTGATCTGATCCTGAGCACCAAAGGTTCCTTGATCCACGTGGGAAGCGATGGATAGCTCATCTGGTTTGTTCCCACAGAAGAGCTACTGTAGCACAAGAAGTGAATACATGCTGTGATAGAAGGGTGTCAGAACACACAGTGTACCACAGTTAGAGCTGTTTTAGGGCCATAAGTGGGACCTACAAAATATCAGGCAGGTGGTATTAATGTTATGGCTGATACATGTAAGCCCTGTTCCCACATCTTTTTGATAGAATTTCTCTACAGACCAAGCAGAGCTCATTGTAACTCACTTCAATCAACTAATCAAGAAATTCTGGAGGTAATTATAAAAAAATAGGAAGGTGCAGAACTGGGTTGGTGACATCTGCTCCAGTCTATTTTATATGGAAACAGACTTTTTACGTGGAACAGCAATTTAATGCAGACTCCTTGTCCTGATTTAGTGCATCATGCTTTCAAGGGCATCTAATATGTTGTGGTCTGATTTAGTGTAGGGGTCATTCTAGGGAACACAACCCAAAGCTGCCGCCAACCCAACCACCTCAACAAAACACATACAAATACAATGGCAAACATGAACATTGATTGTTTCACTTCACCATGTTATATTGCCATTTTCTCATTGATGACAATGTAAGACCAGGCTTCTGCAGCTAGCCATGTAGTGCAGACGTCAGAGAGAGGTCATGTCCAAACCAAACTAGAAATCAAATGGCTGGGGACTTCAGAATGACCTAAAACAGTCCAAGCCCATAGCTAGATGGTCTACTCCCAGCAGTTAAATATGTGTACCACCCCTTGCGGTATCCATTCTGGACTCTGGTCCTAATAGAGAAAAGCAGGAAGACAATCTGTGCCCTTTAGATTAGCTGATCTAGTATGACTTGGCTGAGCAGCTGCATCCAAGTCATATATTACCAAGTGCAATGCAAAGCATCGGAAGCACTGTACTCTGGAGAAAGAGAAACTCTTTAGAATGCTTTAGCACCAAGATATTTTGGACAATTTCATGCTTCCAACTTTGTGGAAACAGTTTGGGGATGGCCCCTTCTGTTCCTACATACAGGCACTAGTGCACAAACCAAGGTCTGTAAAGACATGGATGAGCAAGTTTGTTGTGTAAGAACTTGACTGGCCTGCACAATGCTGACCTCAACCCGATAGAACACCTGATGGATGAGCCAGGCCTTTCGTCCAACATCAGCATCTGACCTTCCAAATGTGCTTCTGGGAGAATGTCCAAAAAGTCCCATAAACTGTGATTAAAAAGTGGTAGCTTTCTTAACTCTTAACAGCAACATTTTACCAGATTAGCCAGGATTGTCTGTTTTTATGCCACCAACTCTGAAAATATCAGTTTGCAGTTATATTTTGCCTTATATTCATTCATTCATTCATTCATTCACTTTCCAGGTCATGGGGTGTGCTTGAGCCTATCCCTGTGCTCACAGGGCAAAAGGCATGGAAACAAGACTTTAGCTTCTGTTATTATTATGTAATATATATCAGGACACTGTAAGTCCAATCCTCTGTGATGCCACAAGTGGCCAAGGGTCCAAGACGACACAATTGGCCAGAGTGAAAGGATGGCCCTCACTTTCCCTATCAGTAAGTGGGATGTTAGCTGACGGTGTAAATCACAAGTGTCCACATGATTTGATTCTACATCAATAATCTTAGCCAGTGGTCAAAGGATTTTCAAAACCTAAAGATTTACAGCAATGGGATTCCATTAGATACTGGTTTCTGCAGTCAAGTGTGAAATATTGTGAAATTTTACACAATCTGCTACATTTCCATTATCTCACACATGCAAACAATTAATAATTAGATTTTTTTTATTATAGGTCAAACACGGCTCTCTAATTATAAGCAAAAGCCACTCATATTGCACACAGTAAAATAAAATAAATTGTGGAATAACATCAGATCATCCACTATATATCGTTACAGTTCGATTAATTGTTGAGCATTTGGGAGGTCAGAATATTTGCATATTCAAGGTAATATTTACTCAAATTAATGATTGAGGCCAACACAAATCAAATTTTCTCCTTATGTCAAAATAGTTGATTAGCTATGTGATGTTCAGTGTCTGAAGTTTGCTGCTGTATTTTTCCCCAAAGCTGTGAGGATTTATTTTAGCAATATGCCTGTAATTACCAAACTACTTGCTTAAATGTTCTCTTTCATGCTTTAAACTGTGATGAGTTGTTACATAATCAGTAAAGTTTTTGACCCTGTATGACATGCAGTTCCATAAAAATAGACAAAAAATTGCAACCATTGAAAAAATGCTGCATGCCAACAGACGTAGTAGTAGAAGGTGTGTAGCCTTGTCCATTTTTAATAGATACTGTATGAATATGAACATGTGAAGGCGTCGGGCTGGAGTGGGCTTGCTTCTGGCTCGAGGCCTGTATGTTGGGGTTCTTCCTGCAGGGCGAGAGAGTTGCTTCTCTGCGCCTACATATTGTGAGGGAAGAATGGAACAAGAGGTTGACAGACAGATCGGGACGGCATCTGCAGTAATGCGGGTGCTGCAGCAGTCCGTCAGGGTGAAGAGAGAGCTGAGCCGAAAGGCAAGCCTATTGATTTACCAGTCAATCTACGTTCCTACCCTCACCTATGGCTACGAGCTCTGGGTAGTGAATAAGATTGCGGATGCAAGCGGCCAAAATGAGTTTTCTCTGTAGGGTGGCTGGACTCTCCTTTAGAGTGAGGAGTTCAGTTATCCGGGAGAGACTCGGAGTAGAACCGCTGCTCCTCTGTGTGGAGAGGAACCAGCTGAGGTGGTTTGGGCACCTAGCTAGAATGCCCCCTGGTTGCCTTCCTCTGAGGGTGTTCCAGGCATGCCCCACTGGGAGAAGGCCTCGGGGTAGACCCAGGACACGCTGGAGGGATTATATCTTTCGGCTGGCTTCTGGTCCTCCCAGAGAAGCTGGAGGAGGTGGCTGGGGAGAGGGAGGTCTGGGCTTCCCTACTTGGGCTGCTTCCCCTGCAACCCGACTCCAGATAAGCGGCAGAAAATGGATGGATATATGGATGAATATGAACAAATCTAGGGGGCAGCGGTGGCCTAATGGTTGCAAAAGATGGCTTACAATCAGAGGTTTGCTGGTTCATACCCCAGTGCCTGCAGGGAAAATGTGGGAGGGGTGAGTAAATAGCACCTTCCCTCTTCCACATACTTGGCTGAAGTGCCCATGGACATAAGCACAGTGTATGTTTATGGGTGTCACAATGTGTGAGTGGCACATATCAGACTTTCACTTCTTTCACACCACATTTTCAACCTGAAGAACGGACTATTCAGATGTCGCCTATTCATCTTCAGGAGCAATCGCAATCCAACATTAAGGCAGCACATAGCAGCTTTCTAGACTGCTCTGCTACGTTGATGTAAAGCAGCATTTGAAAAGGAGCTTATTTATTATATTAATCTCAGGGGCTTGCCATTGAGAAAGATTGCTTAGCTGTAGTGCTTATACAGCTACTGATAGCACTGGAGTCCATCTGCTCTTTGGGTGGCACCATCAATCCTCCAGTATGCAGAACTAATGTAGGGCCTAGCAGCTTTTATTTGGTTAGAAGCTAACTGTTCCTGATATGGTGGAAAACATCTTATTACACTGAGAGCTTATCCATTCACTGTAGTAATTTCAGTCAATGGTATACAGTAGTATGCAAAGGTCTTAGGCACAATTACAAATAGTTAATGCCATTGTTCTGAGCAGTGAGTGTCTTTTTACCAGCAAAACACAAGTTAACAGTATAATACATACAAAAAAAGAAGAAATATGTGTGTAAACATTTTGTGAGCTGGTTGGAATGTAGGTTTGGCTGCAAATTTCTCCTCTATGCCTCCAGCTATTGTATTCATGTGTGAAGCTTCATCAGATCTAATGTAATGAAGGACTGTCTGAGGCATATCAAAGTATTTGATATAAACGCTTAATGTTGGAAATGTTGGTCTATGGAAATGGTTAAATGGACACACTGACACATAAAATCAATTTACTGTTTTAATATTAGTTAATGCTCAGCTAAACATCTTATTAACATACATTTACCTAATACTGTATAGACATATACCATACAGAGGAGTGTAAATAAACATAGTACATGACCAATTTTTGTCCCCTTCAGAAAACACACTACATTTAAATTACATTAAAATCAGTATAGAAACACAATTACTGTTTCTATACTGATGATAAAACACACATAGCCTATATATTATGTTTTTTCTCCAGTATTCAAAACTCTGCAGAAAAAATGCCATATTTAAGGTTGTTTCCTATAAAGGATGTACAGGGCTGTCCCAATGCATGATCATTCTCTTTACTGTAAATCTCACACACCCAAGGGTGCATTTAGAATAGAAGAATAGAATAGGCTTTTATTGTCATTGTACAGGAGTACAAAGAAATTGCTTAGAGGTGCTTAGTGAGCCCCCAGAGAACAATATAAAAAAGAATATTATGTAATAATCTCTATTTTTGTAATGTTTCATGTTTTTACAGAATTTGGAAACACCACATAACGTTTATGTTGTCAAAAAATCATGATGAATGGACTAGCAGAAATGATTCTAAATTATTTACTAAAAGCACTTTTGACATTACCCTCCATTATCAGTTAAGACTGCTTTGAGCTTTTCTTTTTAAGCTGTCGTTTTGGCCGTTTTTGTCTGGCAGCAGTGATACTATTTCACGCTGCCCAAAATGATTTTGCCTAAAAGTTTAATTCTCTTTTTTATTTTACCCATTACAGCAACTGAATGCAACAAACAGAAGTGCAGTGTGTATACATGGGCCTACTTCCTCTATTTGTGTAAAATAAAAAAACTGCTATGTTGTATATGTTGTATAAAATTAGGTTTGCTTTCAATGTTTGTTGCTATTTTAATGGTGCTGTCCTTGACAGTCTTTAATTTTCGGAATAATTTCCTGTTTTTTAATTTGGATAATAGATGCTCTGATATTTTTATGAACAGTTCTTTTATGTATTCTCCAACTGTGAACGGCTTCCCCTCCTTAAGATCTCATGAGCTGCCACAAAACTAGCAGCTTTTCTCATCTTTAGTTCTGTACTTGCTAAATGCTTGTTTTGAAAATGTCATTCAACATTACATTTTTGTTGTTTGCTGATTACTTGCCACATATCAAGCACACAGGTAAGCCAGCATAGTTGGCAGTGAAGGCAAAGAAATCTGTCCATGCAGAATTAAACTTTATTTTCTTCAGAGATTTTTCATTTTTGGGATGCATTCCTGGTTATTCTATCTTCCGGGTCACACACTCAAGAAGCAGTCAAAGACGAATTGACAAATTATTTAAAAACCTGTTTTTTTTATTCAATGTTGTATCGGCTCGGACTCCAAGATAACTGTGTAACAAAATAAACAAAAATAAAAGAATATCTTAATAAGAATTAAATTAATAAACAACCGTATTTGTTTTTGTTTTTTTTCAAGGCCAAACAGTGCCACCACAAGGAGGCTAAGGAGCTGCGTGTGGCTCCAGAGCTGTGGGTTACCGACCCCTGGGTTAACCAATAGAAAAAGAGTCAGTGTTTTGGAAAAGTAAAATGTCTATGTTTCAGATTTGATGTTAATGTATTTTCATCATGAACACTGATTAATCGCTGATTATTTGAACTAATCAAAGTAGCCCATTAACCTTCTGGGGGCTTTGCAGCTATATTGCAACATATTGCCTTAATTAGCGTATGTAAGATTGAGTTGTTGTTCTATGTAGAAATTACTGCTGAGCATTAAAAAAACTCATTCTACTCCATCACCTCTGCTCTCAGTGGTACGACTTACTGGCATTGGCCCTTGGGGAAGAATCAGGAGCGGTGGCGTTGGCTATGCTCCATCTCTAAAATACTTCAGCAGTGCTCCTGAGGAAAATTTATGTGGCATGAGTACAGAGCTACATCAGCTACATTCAGGGTGAAGTGGAATTGTGTACATTTAATTTCCGTCACATTAAACCTGTTCTGTTAAAAGTGCTGCACTTCAGGAGTTAAATCACATAAGGGGTTCTTACATTTTAAGTGTCAGATATTAGAAAACAAGTTCCAATAGCCGTCTGTTCTAAAAGCGTGTGTGTTTGAAAGATTTTCCAGGAAGCCAAGTAGCATTATAGCATTATATAAATCATTTGTACATTACATATTTTTGTATAGGCCTTTTCACCAAGGCCTTCATGCAGACAGCCACGGGAGCTTAGATTTAAAAGTGCTCGGCTGTTTCATTAGGAATTGGAGCTTGTGTACATGGGCTGTGGGTATAATAAACTCTCCCTGTGCTCCAGATGGCCAGAAATCAATGTTGGTCGGGTCTTGTGGAGGCATCCAGAGTAATCCTTTTGATAAGAAATCAAGTTCTTAAAGGGAAAGGGGCTTTGTCCTCATGCTTTTTCCACTGAATGGCACCTCCTGTTCATGGGATGACCCATATTTTGCGAAATCACATTCTTTGTTTCCTTCTAGAACAGAATAGACATCCACACCGCAATGATTTCCAGAAGTTGTGTGCAGTAGAATGTGGTCCAGTTAGAAAAATGATACAATACAGTAAGGCTCAGCAATCACTTTAACAGGGTTTGATGAATGATGCAAGCAAGTGCTACTTGCCAAAGGGAAAACATAAAACCTGTAATCTGATGATGCACACACTCTGCTTGGCCAGAAGAGCCTTGACAATACTTAGCGATGTTATTGAATCAACACTACTAAGAATTCAATATGATTTTCTCCCCTGGACGACCAGGAAGTCTGTGGCACTGTTCCATCCTGTATGTATTCATAAGCACAAGCCACTGCAATAAATAATGTCTGGAGAGATAAACAGCATTAGTCAGATTTCAGCATTTATGAGGATTCATGAGCTTTAGAGTCCTCTCATTCTGCCCCTTCCCCAGATGCCAGGAAGAATCAAAATCCCACCTGGAGGACTGTGGATAAAATCTCATATTTGCCCATATTGTTGACATGAGTGATGAGATGCAGTTGTGGTACTTAAGCATTTATTTTTTAAATCAAAATGTATTGTTTTATTTAATGTTAGATTTATACTATTACGCATCAGATGCCACCGTTTTCTCACAGGGACTGGCAAAGCATGGTCTTCTGGAGGTTTTTGCATACAGATTCTGCAGTTTGCTGATAAGCGTTCCACGGAGTGGTCTGTGATCCTGATTCGGTAATCTGGGGATTATAGAACTGCAGCTGGCGCAGATCGGACATTCCTTTAGGGAGAGCCTGTACACAAGCCCCTCCCCTTGACCCTCATTATTGCAGACACCAGCTACCAGAGCTGTGTCCCGGTAGAGGTTGCTGACCTCTGCAGTGGTGGATCTTGAGGCCAGACTGGCACTAAATGGCCTCTTAAGTGGATCTGAATCATTCTGAGTGAATCCTGTAATTTCTAAATGACAACTAAGTTAAAATGAAGGTTCTTTTGATTTTGCGCTGCCACTTTTCAAACTGCCACTAACATTGCATCATTGGGCAGCTTAATGCGCTTGGAGGAGAATGCCAATGTCAAGCAGACCCAACCCCTCCCCCACCCTCGCAAGCATTGTGTAATTAGAGGAGAGGTAGGACCACCCTGCCCAGTCAGAGATAGAGCCAGTTGGCTGCAGCAAACTGGTGGCCTAGTGGTTAGGCTTTGAGCAAGGTACTGTCCCACTACTCTGCTCCCTGGACCCTGTTGATAACTGCCCTCGGCTCCATGTGTACATGTGTGGTAGTTTAAATGCAAAAAAAAATTCTACAGCTTGAAGAGAGTAAAGCAGCAGTGTTACATAAAAAACTCCAGTCACACCAGCAGTGAATACATTCATTTATTACAGTTTGCAGAGGTAACAATACCTTCTGCTCACAGATTGATTCATGATTTTGAGCTTATGTTCACACTATACTTTAAATAAAATGTGAAAGAAAAAAGCTACACTCAGCTATATTCTGCTGATGAGACTATAGCTTGGGGCAGTGTGATTGGTACACGGCTGGGTTGCTGGTGCTGCTAGTTATATTTTTACGCTGTGATGTGTGTTTCTATGCATTGTTAAAGACCTGTTGTAGACAGATTTTCTGCAATTGGTCTGAATTTGCTTTATGATTTATGGAGACATTGTGCTTTAGAAATTCTTCACTCTCTGAACAAATCTCTGTATCTCCATATCTGACAATATCTTTAGACCTTTATACCTTTAATTAAAAACTTCATGATGAAAGAATCAATAGAAAACCCTCATAATAATTTGACTCCCCACGGTATTCTTCTCATGGCACTTATTATTAAACTTTCTTTCTGGAATATAAAAGATGGATTCTACACCTCGTTTAAAAAGCTCTCAAGGCTAAACACACCTTATAATTAGTTTGAATGGTTGGTCTATCCTGAATTGGTAGATATGTGTAAATCTATGTTAATATATATATATACATCAGGTAAAATAAGTATTGAACAATTTTCTAAGTAAATACATTTCTAAAGGTTTTTCTAAAGAAAATTCACCAGATATCGGTAACAACCCATCCAATTCACACATGCAAAGAAATCAAATCATAATTGTCCATATATGCATATGCCTTGGCGGGTTTAATTGTACAATTGTATGTGCTAATTGCAGGTCTTTCTGAAGCTCTCCACAAATGGCCCATGGCTCTTGGATAACTCTTCTGATAATTCTTTTCACTCCTCTGGCTGAAATCTTATGGGGAGCACCTGGTCATGGCGAATTTATGGTGAAATTATGTTCTTTCCACTTCTGTATTATGGTCGCAACAGTGCTCACTGTAACCTTCAGTAGTTTAGAAATTCTTAAGGAACCAATGCCATCAGTATGTTTTGCAACAATAAGGTTGCAAAGGTCCTGAGAGAGCTTGTTGGTTTTACCCATCATGACACTTTGGTAATGAGACCTTTTTATGGGCCACCAGATGGACTGAACTAGCTGATATTAATTTGCTAATTACTGATAGATTTCAACTGGTGCCATGGCTTATGTCCAATACTTTTTCTATGTGTCATTCTATTTTATTATAGCTAACTTAATGTATGGACATATACTGAATGGTTTGATTTCTGTGTATGCTTGGATCAGATGGGTTGTTACGGACATGTGGTGGATGTCAATAGCACCTTTAGAATTATATTTACTTAGAAAAATAGTGGTGATCAATACTTATTTGACCCGCTGTATGCATTATAATATATATAATTGTATATGTTTTTACCACCATATGAGTAAAGAGTGGATAAATAATTTTTGGAAGTGTTTGGCACATTAAACTCTTTCTAAGAAGCAATGATAACACAGTTTTCATTGTATGAGCCTTTTAACACCTACTGTCCTCAGTTGAGGTGTGTTGCGATTTGAAATAATATTTATGTTACGACGTTGGCTATACTACAACTATACTTATACAAAAAATAATTCTTCTAACAATGTGGCTGTAAAGAATTTGGAATTAGCCATAAAAATGTGTGTTCATGCACCCATAGTCATACATTGTAGAAACTGTAGAAACAGTAGACCTATACAATTCCAATGTGTCTGATTGCTGAAAGATTGCGTGTCTGATCTACCACCCCATCAGCTGTGCAGTGGAAACATGATTACCTTTCTGTTTAATCTCTTTCTGGGGTTTGAATCATCCCCCTCAACTAATCTCATTTTTTATCCACACTTTCATCTTTATACTGTGAAGCTATATTGTAGCCACAGGCTATAAGAGGAGATGAAAAGTCTTAGTTAGACAGGCTATCATGAATAGAGGCCTTTCGACATTTTCTGATCAAAAGAAGTTCTAAAGGACTGAATAAGGAGCTCCATTTACAGCCATGTGCCGCAGCACTGTGTTCGTGATTGGTGTCGGCTCACATCTAGGCACACGGCACGAATGAGGAGTACTGATCTGTAACTGTAAATATGACTTCTGGTTTTCTCCATTCTCCCTGTGTCTTGCAGGTGTCCTTGGCTGGCTGTGAACGTGTCTCTCGCTTTCCCACCATGCGCCGCCGTCACATTCCTCTTTGTCATGGCGAATTTCACCATGGCAACATTCATGGATGCTGGTGTTCTCCCAAGGGGTCAGTCCAGTTCACTTTGAGAGCCATCATCTAAGCAAAGAGTAGGAATGTATGCCATTGATGTTCAGTTTTATTAGATGCCTTTTGCACAAGCCAGGCTAATGTTCAAATTAAAAGTCCTGTGCAAAGCAGTGAGCACTGGGCCCTAGATTTTAGGACCTTACCGCTGGAATCAGAAGGTCCTAGCCCAGGCATCACTAAGGTACCCTTGTACACGATAACGTTCCCTTTACACTGTTCCCCGGCGACTATTGATAGCTGCCTGCTGCTCCACATGTGCAAATTTGGTTGTGGTGTGTGATTGTGTTAACAATGACAAATCACTTTCACTTTTGAGTCATGCAAATGTGACATTGCACGAGCACGAGATGTAACATTTGTGCCCCGATCTTAAATTTTTTATATTATTTTTATTATTTTATTATTTATATTCGTTCAACCAATAGAAATGTTAAATCTCCCACTGACAAATCTAATCACAACCCCATTCCATCAATAGAAATCCACCACAAATAATGTTTCATCTTTTCCCTTTAATCATTGCCTTCTGGTTAAAATGAGGAACTTTACAGCATAAATTAAAGTTAAATTACAAAATACAACCAAATTAATATCTGTCAACATTAACTCCTCACCAGCACACCAGTAAACATGGGTAATGTTAGCTGACCTTGCTTATTAACTTGTCATTAGAAGCTGGTAATTCACAAAGAAAAGCCTGTAGTCCTTCTTACTTTAGCTACATTAGCCTCATAGCTCCAGTGCAAAGCTACATAAGCAAACTTCAGACACCTGACCTGTTTTGTTTGATGGACCACACTTGACTGCATGCTTTTAGGGATGACGTTCTAAAACATCTGACTTGCTCATCATTGCTGTTTCTGGGTGAATTGTTTTACTTATAGCTAATGAGGACGAAGACAAGGATGACGACTTCCGTGCCCCCCTCTATAAGAATGTGGAGGTCCGGGGGATCCAGGTTCGGATGAAGTGGTGTGCATCATGTCACTTCTACAGACCTCCCCGCTGCTCCCACTGCAGCGTCTGCGACCACTGTGTGGAGGTGAGGGAGGAGCGGGTGTCTGGGGGGTGGGGAGCATGTGTTTGTGCCTCAGAAAGAGAGAGAGAGAGAGGAAAGCAGGTTAATCCCTTTTGCCCCAGTCGTTTTTGTCCCCTCTCAGATGAAATCTGCATATAGTCAGCTGTATTTAGGTGGCCAGCAGAGAATTACGCATTGTCTGCCATTCGTTCAATTCTCTAATGAGAAAAAAATCCTACTGCTTAAAAGTTTTCAGGGTCACTATTTTCCATTACTATTTCCTGATGTTTTCCTGTGTTGTGAAGGAAGGGAGAAACTAACAGAAAATATAAAGAGGATGGAATGAAATGTGAGAGCATTATAATTATAATCTTAATTTCACATTTATTCCACTTCACCACTAGCCTCTGATATCAGTTGGGCGAATATATCAGCCAATAATGATTCCTCAATTTTATCAGTAAAACAGTAATTGATGTTACATCCTTGTTTCACTGTTGTCTTTGTTTTACCTTGTACTGTACACAGTAGTTCAGTTTTTTTGTCTTGATATGCAATTTTTCCATGATTTTGCATCTAACGAATATTTTTGTATTGTGAATTGCAAAATTGTCATTATTTAAATGTGGAAAATTCCATTACACCAAAAAAAAAGAAATGTCTGGTTCTCAGGACTTTGACCATCATTGCCCATGGGTGAACAACTGCATCGGACGACGGAACTACCGTTTCTTCTTCCTCTTCCTATTGTCTCTCACTGTGCACATGGTAGCTGTGTTCTCTGGAGGCCTCCTGTATGTGCTGGAGCACCTCGAAGACCTGTGGGCTCTTCGTGCAGCAGTCACGTATCCTTAATCCACAAAACCAAACATCCAGTGCTGGAAGGGCAAACTTAACCTGATCAAATAAAGTCGTTTTCAAAAATGGATGTGCAGAGGAAGCATGTATCAAGAAAAATTATTAGTAAACTGTTAAAATATTCAAATATCACAACAATTGAACATAAATACTGTACATCTTCAAATAATAGCCCGTCTCTTATTGACGTCTGTTTCCAAACGCCGGGTTTGAAGAGATGTTGCAACAAAAAGACGCTGATGTATCATTTGGTCCTGCATTGCCTCATCCTCATCACTTGATGTTTCCTTCAAGCAACTTGAACCTTCAGCTCCTTGACTGCACTGGTTCAGCCTGGCTATCATGAGTGTGTCCGGCCTTTTCTTCATCCCCGTCGTGGGCTTGGCCTGTTTTCATCTGGTCCTGGTGGCAAGAGGACGAACCACAAACGAACAGGTGAGACACTTCAATGCAAATTAAATTCTGAACAATTATCAGTGCTTATTGATGAAATAAGGAAATAATATATATATATATATTATTTATTTATTTATGTATTTATTATTATTTGTTTTTTAAATTTATATATTTTTTAATATTTTAAAAAATATTTTTATTTGCTATTGTATGGTTTGCCAACTGTGTAACACTGAAAACGGCTGTCTTCCTTCCAGGTGACTGGAAAGTTCCAAGGCGGCGTGAACCCCTTTACCCGTGGTTGTTGTGGCAACGTGAAATTTGTCCTGTGCAGTCCAATCACTCCAAGGTGAAGGACTGCTTGTGTTCCTCTAGTATTTGCACAGAATTTGTTACAGGTAACAATGTAAAGGTTAGCATTCACTCATTCTCTTCATTGTTAGATACACTGGGAAGCCAAGGAAGAGAAGACCCATCCATGTACATCCTCCATTCCAAAAACCAGAGTTGCTGAAGATGTCTCCTGTAAAAGTGGGGGACAATGGGCTTCAAAACAAAATGCTCCCTGCAAAGGTAGGATGAATCTCTGTGCTATGTTGCCAGTGCTTAGTTTTTGCTAATGCAATAAGAGTTTTAGAATTCAAATGGATTTTATAAGCTCTCAACAAAAGGAAAGTGTGGGATCTATTATAAATGTAGTACCTAATCTAACAGGAATGTACCACCTCTCTATTTTATGTCGTCTCAAATTACACCTTATGGGCTTGCGAAGAACCTATTTTAAGATTTTAATCAAGGGCTATGAATGTGTCATGTGAATTATCTGCCTGCATAGCAGCTTTTTGTTTCTTTTTTGACTGCAGGGGAGAGAGATTATGGTGCAGTGAGTGTAGTGGTGAAGACCCATTTACTGCTCTGCCTCCTTTAATGGATACATTCAGGTTTTTTCATGTTTATCTCTTCCCAGCGGCAGTCCCCAGGAGTGCTGGACGTTCCTGAGTTCAAACGGCCAAACACTCCACCCCCTCTCCCTCCTAAACCTGACCCAGTTTTGCTCAAGAGCCACCTAGCTGCGTTGGAAGGTGGGCATCTATATTACTATTATATCAGTGAGCAGACAATCTGTCTATTGTTATATTATATTCAGAGACAAATAATGATGTTTCTCATGTTGAAGTCAAGATTATATATAATATATTCAATATTAATTTAAGAGAAGAAAGTGCCATCACAGGTTTAAAGAGCAGTAGTGCAGTGGAGCTCATGTAAAGTGTTTTGCAATGAGCTGAAAGTCTGCTGGGATGACAATTCAGGATGTAAGTGCTGAGTCTAGTCAATTAACAGAACCCAAATTAAAAAAGAAGAAGTAAAACCAAAACAGAAACACAAATCCAGAATAACAAATCTGTGCCATGCAAGCAAAGGCACAACATACTCACAGAGAGCTCTCCAAATATGACTCAACCCCAGAACTGTGGTGACATAAAATGACATAAAACCCTTAACACCTGACAAAGGGAGAAGACATAAACCAGGAACAGGTGAAAAAGGACGACAAGGGCAGGACAACGGTGGGACAACAAATGACAGTGGGACAACAAATGACAGTATAAACACATGACATGACAACAAAGAGCCCCTTGTGAAGTGGTCTAGTGTCTGGCCTCCAGTGTTTTCTGTCAATTGGTTCCATTTACAAGCAGCAAATATGCTCCTTGTCTGTCTTAACCTTAGTCTGTACTAACAGACTCATTCTTAATGACCTGCAGCATATGAGATAAACACTCAGGGCCAGTGTATTGGAGGAGATAGATGCATAAGCCAAATAAGGACATTTCTTTCATAATAATAAATTAGAATAAAGTTACATACAGTAGCACATCATTTACTCTCTCTCTTGTTTGACTCATTTCAGACTAGTACTCATTTTCAGTGCAATGTAGTGTTTAAATGCTATGGGGCAGTGGTGGCCTAGTGTAGACTTTGCCCCTGGGATCAGAAAGTCGCAGGTTCAAGTCCCAACCTGGGCACCACTGAGGAACCCTTGAGCAAGGTACCGTCCCCACTTCACTGCTCCCTGGGTGCTGTTGATAGCTGCCCGCTGCTCCACGTGTGCACGTGTGATGGGTTAAATGCAGAGCACAAATTTCGTTGTGGTCACTGTGTGTTCACAATGACAGAAAGTCAGTTTCACTAAATGAACAACATAGTCAATGCATTACAACAGTGATCCTCACTAGACTGTAACTGCTAGTATCTCAACTTTACTAATATTTCTCATTGGGTAATGTCAAAACTGCATAGTATCTAACAAAAGTGAGTACACCCCTCACATTTATGTCAATATTTTATTATATCTTTACATTTATTATATATTTACACCTGAAATGCTGGCAAAAGGGAGTACACCCAGTTGAAGCCCAAGTACTGCTTAGCGAACTCCAGACTTTTGCGTTTATGATTGAGTGAGAAAAGGTTTTTTCTGTGCATGCCTTCCAAACAGCTTGTTGGCATGTAGACAGTGTCTGATGGTTGTTTTGGAGACTTTGTGACCCCAAGATGCTACAATTTGTTGCAATTATTTAACAGTGTTTTTTTTTTTGTAGAACTTTTTATTTCTCTAACCATCCTCCTCACTGTGTGTGGTGGCAGAATAACCTTGCGTCCTCGTCCAGGCTTGTTTACCACTGTTCCAGTTGTTTTAAACTTCTTAATGATCCTCTGACAGT
>JBBIGC010000036.1:12949763-12960528 GCA_037576955.1 Lepidarchus adonis
AGAGAGAGAGAGAGAGAGAGAGAGAAACAGAGAGAGAGAGAGAGAGAGAGAGAGAGAGAGAGAGAGAGAGAGAGAGACAGCTTCCGCAGCGGAGACGGCGGAGAAGCAAACCACTGAGCTGGAATGCCTAAACATGGGTGCTGGCTTATGCATGGTCCAGTGCGACCAATAGTTCAACTGTCCTGGCCATAACTCGGGGCAGTGTGAATAGTGCATGAACCGCTTTCTTTCCTCTCCGCCCAACCGTCCCCTGAACTTTGTCATCCAACGTGAATGATTCATCCGTCATGCTCCGTGTTTGTGACAGATATTGTGGCTGGCATGCATCTGCCGTGCCCTTGAGCGGGTCACGGTTGCTTCTGTGTGCTCATAATAAACCATTGGGCCGCACGTTGTTTCCTCTGCCCGTGCAGCCAGACGCATAAGAGTTCCCACAAGGGGGGCCAAGCGTGCACGTGAGGGGGTGTGGGGGGAAAGAGAGCCATGCGGAGGGGATCAACGAATGAGCAATGCACCTACGGTGGCATGTGCAGTAAATGCACACCATGTCAGAATTTGCAGGGATGACACGTCGTGCCATGAAGGCAGGAGCATTAGTTAGGAAGCTCATGCAGACCTCTTTAGAGGATTGGGAATTCTGCAAGGGGGGCTGCAGGATTACAAGAGAGTGTCCGTGACCCATGAGTGTGGTAGCACATTAGGCTGGAAAGAGCACTAATGCAAATCCCAACAGACAGACTCTTAACACTTTTGCCACCCATCTCCATTTCAGACTTGGTCCAGTCCATCATTGCCCTATGTCAATACATCAGGCTGAGGTTAATGGGAATTTCTCATTGACATGAACGAGACCTCCAGTGTTGATTCAGGAAGGATGATTCGTCTCTGTTTTCATCACGGTCGTCATATCTGTCTGTAAATATTCTCCATTCACATTGCTTTGCATAAATGAATGGTAGCTGCTGTTTGTTTCAGAGCGTTATATGTGTCAAGCGGAACGAGAGGATATTCCCGTTGATGGGCTTACATCTTTCTTTTCATCAGTGTTGGAGAGAAGCTGTATCCTCTGGCATGCAGAGATTTGTTGTCAGAAGACTGATGCTTGTTTGCAAAGCGTTCAGCCATTTTTAGGGGGTTTTGGCCACATTGCTTGTCTGACAGTCCATCCATCCTCACATCCTCCTCTAAATGCACGACTGCTTCCCTTAACCATCTCATCATGCACTGTCATTTAAAGGAGATTGCCTTATGATTTGAAGACAGAGGCACCGCACAAGGGGCCATAAAAAGCTTGATAGCCTAGTAATTACTCCAAGAGATTGGAGAGATGTGAGCACTAACTGAGAAGCAGCAAACGTTTGCATTTCCGAAATATTTAATCCAGGGAATTCGCTCGTAATATTAGCTTCTTAATAGGTGAAGAAACTGGAATAGCTTCTGAATCTGCTTGTGCAACTCGAAGCAATTTTCTTTATGCAAAGTACTGTGGGTAAATGGCTTTACATAAGTCTAATAAACTAGGACATTATTGCTTTCTTATTCCTATGCAGGTCTACATATAGACTTCTAGAGGAAGAGTTTATAAGAGTTTGTTGTGTCTAGAAAGTACTGCATGAAGAAATCTGTGGAGGATGTTCAGAGGCTCCTCTCATGCATTATTCACAGGTCTTATGGGTAGCGCCAGGAAGAAATACTTTACTTGGTTCAAGATGAGAGCAATTTCACTAAATTGCCACGGGTGCTTTTAAGACTGTACTTTATCACAATACAGTCAAAATTAGATTAATTATTTGTGGCGCTGTCTTATGTTGGCATGCACAAGAAGAGGCCTACAAAACATCATGATATCCTCCTCAAAGAACAGACTGCATCTGCAGGCTGAGAAGCTCTCATGTTGGCTTGGTTTAAGATTCTGCTCAGGTCAAGCTCTGCCGAAGAGGGAGGTCTACGGCTGAGTCTTTCTTCAACTGATCTTTTTTTCTGTTCTCCTTTGATCCAAAAGGAGCAGAGCCCAGAGGATCCTCTGGTGGTGCCCTCAAAGAGGCAGACCAAAGAGCAGGCTGAGGAGGTGCCACCCGCTGAAGATACTCTGGACACCCCCTCCTCTGACCTGTCCACAATCACCTCCACCAACGGAAGCACACCGAACGCAGAGGCTAATGTAGGTTGCGTGCGATGACGGTGGGTTAATGGTGGGGCCATGATGATAGAAGTTGATAGATGCTACGTATCTGCTGGCCTGTGGTGACATTCCATTAGCTTAGTCACTGCTGACTGAATAGCAACAGGCAGAATGGCAGAAAATGGTTTATGTCAGGATTCTACCATGTTTAGCTTGGAGTGCCCAAGCAAGACAATTGCAGACACTGCTTTTTTGTGTTGGCTGGTAATCTTTCAGTCCAAAATTAGGGTTTTGGACAAAAATAACTGACACATTTTTTTCCCTTTTCCAATCAGCCAAGAGGTTTCACATCTAAAGCTTCCATCTTCAGTATCCACAGTTAGTATTGTACAGACTGCATGCCTAATTCATCGCCCTTGCGTCAAACCATGTTAAGCTAATGAGAAATCTTATGTGATCACTAATATTGTATGATGGTGTATGATGTATAATGATAAAATGTCCTTAAAATGTCTGATGCAAATTTCTTATACTAGATTGATTCTTTAGAATTGTAATTATAGGGGCAATTTACAAAATTACAAAACTGTTCTGGACACTGGTCCTTTAGGACCAGAGCTGGGGAATAAGACTTTAACACCAAATATGTCATTGATGAGTCACTGCATTTGGGATAAAGGTAAAATTTGGTGCTTTCAGGATAATAATTACAAATTAATTGTTAAATTGACCGTTGTGTGTAAATATATGTCCAGGGATGTTTCTAAGCATTTTTTTCAGGACCCCCAGCTCACCCAAGTGATATTATTTTGTATGTATGGATGAAAATGAATAATTTCCTCATTTTGATCTGAAAAAGGTTTTAACAAATGTAATAGTCATGAAGATATCAGTTAATAAAACACTTTGCTATGTGTGTTTAAGCAGCGTGGACCTAATTGCTGGAAGCGAAGCATTAAATCTGTCATGACTAGCGTAAGCATCTTTATACTTGCAGGACCTATTGTATACTAGATGCTCTAGAGCAGCTGCCCTTACTGCTGATACCAAGAAACAACCCTGTATATATCTGAAATAATGCTGGACATTATTACCAATAACGATGTCTTTGTGTTGCGCTGCTGCTGCAGAACGATGAAAGCTCAGGGATAGGGACAGAGAAGTCCTCCAGTCCTGACACTGAGTTGAACCCCCTCAGTGCCTGCAGCTCTCATGAGGAGGTTGTGCCAAAACAGCTGGAGGTGAGCTTGCTAACCTACAAAACTTCACACACATTCATTGAGTTAACACACAGACATAAAACATGAAGAAAACCTGGTTTTGTGTTGGGAAATGGAGAGTGATGGTTTATTATTAAAGACACCAATTAGACACAACATTAAGACCGCTGACAGGTGACGTGAATGACATTGACAGTTTAGTTACTTCATTTCATGGCACCTGTCAGGGGGTGGGATATATTAGGTGGCAATTGAACAGTCAGTTGTTGAACTTGATGTCCTAAAAGCAGGAAAAATATGTGGGTAAACATCTGAGCCACTTTGACTACTGACTGAGTGACAGCACCTCTGGAACAGCAGGTCTTTTAGAGTGTTACAGGTTTGCAGTAGTTAGTATCTATTAAAAGTGATCCAGGCCAGGACAACTGGAGAACCAGCTACAGGGTTCCCAAGACACATTGAGATATGTGGAGAGAGTCTGGTCCTGCAGAAGAGCTACTGTGGTTTAAAATGTTAATGCTGACTCTGATAGAAAAGGGTCAGAATGCACAGTGCACCACAGTCAGAGCTATTTCAGCTGCATGAGGGGATCCACTCTGTATTAGACAGGTGTTGTTATGGCTGATTGGCATAAGTGATATAGTCATTTAGGTATTTTACAGTGTGTCCTTTCCTGTGTAATCACCTCTACCTATTTGCTTTAAAATTGCTGTGACTTGCTGCAGTGTTGTGACATGTTGGTATTGTCACAATGTGACATGGACAATAGCTTTACATGCGGTATATGGACAACATGCTCAGAGGAAACAGAGGGTTAAAATAAATTGGATCCACTTCATTGCATCGAATGCTCAGCTGCTTGCAATTTACCTAGCTCAAAGGGAGCGCCCCTGAATCGCATTTCATCAAAGTCTACAATAAACTAATTTTCAGTCGCGTGAAGAATAGTTTTCTTTGTAAGTTGTGCGTGTCAGGTACTCAGATAAATGTATATTCACTTACTTGTTGCAAGCCCAGCAGCACAGTAGGAGATCTTTCTTTTTAACTTTACCCTTTTATTTGGAACCCTGGTTTTAAACTGTTATAACAATATCTCTGACATTTAAAAATGAAAGTGAAAGGGTGAATAAATCAGCAATAATATACGGGAAAAAAAACCTGTTGTGAAATAAATTTCTCAGTATTCTTGGCTTCTTCCTCAGGAAAGTACAAGTGATGCAACAGAGACTTTTCAGACAACATGCAAAGGCTCCCAGGATTCAGAAGGCGTTCTCTTGCCAAATGCCTCAGTGGAGAAATGTGATGAAAGTTTTCCATCGCAGGCTGCCACTGTAACCCCCCAAACTGAGACCAACACTTTGTCCGACACTCTGAGCGACGGCATCAAAGATCAGCCGGTTCAGCATACCAGCACCCTTCAAAGCCCTGGAGTAGCCCTCAGTAACCATGGCACCATGCCCCATAGTTTCCAGTACCCTCCTCCCTACACAACCCTGCCCACCAGGAACTACTTACCAGAGAACTGCTATACCCTTCCACTCCACCGGGACTTTGCTCGCATTGCCCAGAGTGCATCAGTATGCAATGGAGCAACTAAAGGAGACCAAGATGCTGCTGATCTGAGGTCAGGAATCTCTTCTATCAGTCATCCTATGATGGGAGGAACCCTCCACATGAGGCCCACTCTGGACCTCACGTTGGATGATCACTTGGGGCCACTACCACACGCCTACCTGCAGGACCTGTACAGGATGCAGACCTTGATTCCGCAGAAACGTGCCAGCATGGTCAGCCTGGACACCATTCGCAAAGACCCACGCTGGAGGGACCCCAACTTACGGGAGGTCATAGCCATGCTCAGCCATCCCATGGACCCAGTCAAATCAAATGCCGCCGCATACCTGCAGCATCTCTGCTATGAGAATGACAAGGTGAAGCAGGATGTGAGGCAGCTCCGAGGCATCCCTGTGCTGGTGGCTTTGCTGGACCACCCTAAAGCCGAAGTCTACCGCAAGGCCTGTGGAGCCCTGCGTAATATTTCCTTTGGCAGGGATCACTTCAACAAGGTTGCAATCAAGAACAGTGATGGTATTCCTGCACTTCTGAGGTTGCTGAGGAAGACCAGTGATATGGAGGTCCGGGAGTTAGTTACAGGTTTGTTTTGGGCACAGTAGGGATAAAATGTTTGAGCTGAGTAAGGTTTGGATTGTTTGTGGGCATGAACATGCTATCTCTTTGCTTTTTATACCAGTGGCTTAGTGTGATTAGCCCTTTAGACCAGTCAAAAAATGAGGAAAAAACTCTACAATATTTAAATAGTTTTGATAGACCCCCCACAATATGCTTGGGTTAAGCAAATTGCATTGCACATGAACATTCATAGATGTTGTAATGAGCCCTGATTTACAGCTGCTTGATTATTATCTGACAGAATCCCATTGGTTAGGCTGCCACTTGTATTCAGCACAGCCAGTGGTGTATCTATGGTTTCCAGAAGGCCTAGGGCAGGGGTGCTCAAATGCGTCCCTGGAGTGCACTCCACTGGCATGTTGATAATGGTGGTGGTAAAACTGACACATCTGGACAATTCAGAACTAGAATCTATCTAGATACACTGAAAAAAAAATCCAGCAATTTCTGCCAGTTGTTTCTAACCAAATAATGAATTAAGAGCAGTAGAGCAGTACTTGCCAAGTTAAAATACAAAGATAATATATGATAATTAAAGGCATGTTGTTTTTAATTCTCAGAACCATTTAGGGCTTATCTGAAAGTATGGAAAGCCCTGAGGGTTTTCATCTGATATATACATATTTAACATTAGGGTTTTTTTTTATGTTTTTTTCACCGTACAAAGTGATGGTGTCTTGGTACTTGTCATTATTAAATTAGTATTATAAACTGGAAGTTGGAACTACTCTAGCCACAAACTAATAACACAAACTTCCTCCCAACTATATGATGGTATTTTTATACCAAATTTTAAGAATATTGTAAATTCATACTAATTGAACATCGCAGGAACACTGTGGAATCTCTCATCTCATGAACCTCTGAAGATGGTCGTCATCAATAATGGGCTTCAGACACTGACTGATGAGATCATCATTCCACACTCTGGCTTAAGAGGGGACCCCAATGACCCTTCCAGACCAGGAGATCCAGAATGGACCACAGTTTTTAAGAACACATCAGGATGTTTAAGGTATTTGTTGTGTCAGATGCCCGATCATATTTTTTTAACCAATTTGTTGGATTTCCTTAGTAGGCTGTTGCATTCGACCACATGTGAAGCATCATTCTAGGCAATTGCTATGCAACTCTGAGAATGACCTGTGTGAACACTGCCATGTTTGTGCAGGTCTGTGTAGCTTACAGGAGCTATATCTCCTGCAGGAACGTGAGTTCCGATGGAGCTGATGCTCGCCAGAGGCTTCGCGAGTGCGAGGGACTTGTGGATGCGCTGCTTCATGCCCTTTACTCTGCCGTGGCTAAGAGGGATATGAATAATAAGGTAGGCATACACAGCTAGATTGGCAAAAGATTTGCTTAATGTAAGCAAAGGTCAGCTAAGGGAAGATTAGATTTTTAAAAAGAAAGAAGGAAAAAGCAAAAACCATACACAGAGATTGATGAAAATTCATACAATACTGACATTTTACACCTGGCCCTGGATATTGCTTCTAATATTACACTCTTATTGTCCTGCAGTATGATAACCTGATAGTCCATCTGCACTCCCATGAGGGACTTTTACTATGTCCTGCAGTAAAACATGAAATCGCTGCAGTCATGGTCAAAATTATACCTGTTATATTTATCTTTGGCCCGTTTACTTTCTTCAGACCTTTTTTGATTCTGCTCCCCCCAGTCCGTGGAGAACTGTGTCTGCATTCTACGCAATCTCTCCTACCATGTGCACAAAGAGGTGCCGGGGGCAGAGAGGTTTTACAGCAATCCTACCACTCAAACCATAAAGCCAAGGAGCCACCAGAAGAAGAAGGACGAGACCGACTGTTTTGGTGGACGTGGTACCAAAGGTCAGCTACTTGGTGGATGAATGTCTCTGGGTATCAATTAGCAATGAAATTCCATCAGTCTTAATGTGGCGTCTGTTGATACATTAAAGTAGATACCTGCTATGTGCAGAAGGTTACAACTGCAGGATACATGGTCTGAATGTATTGATATTTTGTAATGATATCTTTAAACCCTTAAAGCAGGGTTGATAGTCATTTCCATCATCTGGAACCAGTGAGATATAAATTATAATACCAGTTTGTCGTAATGTGCCATTTAGCTTGTAACATGTATTCTGCCATTGTGCGTGTCTCCTTTTCATGTGGTTGCTTTTGCACTGTTGGTCCGACTGTCTTCATCTGCAGAGGAGTGGTTCAATCAGTGTGAGTCTGCTTCTGTTCCTGCCTTGCCTTGTGTGTTTTGTAGTCAGTGGTGGAAAACCTTGATGCTTTATTCCAGTCATGTCACATACACTCGATTTATTCAGCACTCCCACTCCAACACCCACGGTGCCTCCCACACATACACTCAAGCTTTGGACAATGCGAGCGCTTGTTGCTTGAGATTTTTTTGAAACGCGCCTGCGTTGCGTTGCTGATAGTCCTGTGCCTTTTCAGGCAGGAAGCATGGAGCAAGCGACAAAACATACAGCACTATGGAAATGCCCAAGCGCACGCTGCCAACAAAAGGTGCAGAGTTTTACCTTGGCTTCCACCTTCGTTTTGTTTTTCCATACGTACCATCATCCATGTCCTAGGGGTGTAACGATTCAAAGCATCGTTTTCTTGATTCGGTTTTGAACTCATTTTTTGGTGGAGTAAGAGTGGCTGAAATGCGTCTTATGTTTACCATGTTCATTAGAGCATTTAAGGTTAGAATAGTACAATTTCACTCTTAGAAAAAGAGTGGGCAGAAAATTGCGGGAAAACAGCTTACTAACCTAGTGATTGAAGTTGGGTTATCAGTGGCCAGTTGTGGCCTCTGCCATTTACTGTACACTTCACACTTTGACAACAGCTTATTTTGCTTGACTTATTGTGCCCAGTTAGAACTTTGCCACATGCCACCGCAGTCTGTGAATGGATGCAGTTGCAGTTGGAGGAGGAGCTGAGAAAGCCTAAAAAAATAGTCGCACTCCACAAAAGATATAACATTACTTTGAATGATATACGTATGAACCTTGAACCAGACTTCACCACAGTCCTGAGAGGTGTTCTAAGTGTGTTCTCATTACAAGACCACATCTGGCCATGATACAAAGATTTGATCCCAATCAATATGCAGTATCGTTACATCCCTACCTTTTCCATGTCATCCCAGTCCTTTCACCACCACAGGAGCAAAGAACTTCCATTGTCTTTTATTGTGCAGCACAAATAAATATAATAAGTGGGCCACGCTAAATGCAAGCACTTGCATTAACTTGCAGCATGTGTGACCCCAACGGATGCACCCAAAGGCTCGGCAGTGTGATAAATAGGGCCGAATTGTGGAGATGTAGGCAGCATATGTAGCCTGCATTTAGTCTGAAGTCGAGTGTGTGTTAAGTTGGCAGATGGAGAGTGTGGGAGCGTGCATTCGCTAAAGGGAGCAGGCGGGTCACAGGAAGAAGACAAAGCTTCCGGGCTGGGGGTGGCTTTGAGAGAATTGTGCAGCAGTGAGCTGCAGAAGCACAAATCTGCCGAGGCCAATGTTTCACACCAAGCAACGGAGGCTTAAGACCAAGCCAAGACAGCTTTCGCTGTGAGTAGGAGGGTAATTAAGTGTCTTTGGCTGCTGCGTCAAACACACAGGGAAAGGTGTTTTGAAGAGTAGAGAAACAGCAGGCCGATGACGTGGTGTTGCACTTGTTACGCTCGTGTTTGGGTGTTGATGCATCAAGTTGGATTAGCGATGTGTGCGAACGCATTCGATCAATGAGATAAGGTCTTTGTGCCGGGATGAAGATAAAGGCCCGCTTTGTGTTTAAGGACAAGTGTCTTGTAATTTTATGCAACTAGGTCACCAAGACTTAGAACGACTATATCTCTGCTGCACTGACTCAAACATCCGAATGCACTGTTATCTAAAGCCTTCCTGATGCGACCCCAGCTAAAAGTCTGTGATCACATCAAGAGCCATGATATCCATATTTGTGTATGAGCCATCCTTCATGGCACACATCCCGCCACCATGCTGATTCTGTATTTTCATATCCTTTCAATCTTTCTTTTGGAACAGACTCTGACATTATGTCTCTTGACTTGAAATAGAAAGGTCCCTGTCGCTGTCACATTTAGTTGCTGTTCTCCAAGATCTCCATGGTATCATGGGGGCACGCCACATTTCAAAAAAAGACAAAGTATGCAAAACGATGCACGCAGTGTGCTGCTGCTTTGAGCAGGACATGGCATAATGTTGAGCGTCACACAAGCATGCAATACGTTTCATCAATTCGTCGTAACTGTCAAGGAGTCGAGTGGATGCCGACAAGGTAAACAGCTTCTGATAGCTTTATTCCCAGTGGAGGCTCTGCTCCCTTGAGTCACCCTTCCGTCTCCTATGGAAAAGGTTCAGTGGAGATAAGTAGGTTTGCACCAGAGGATCCAGGGGATCAGAACCCAAGCTCATTGCTGTGCAGCCGGAATCGTTAAGAGACTCTCGAGGGCTTATAAAAAACTTCTTAAGAATTGCAGCTCTGTATTCCAGCCTAGATGTGGATACACGCCTTAGGTCATCTCTTGCCATTGTGCATTTTGGATCTCCTCTATGCCATTCGGGGCGCCTGTCGCTCCGAGAGAAGCCTCTGTTGGGCGGGAGGCCTTTAAAGGTCTTATTCTAACAGATGCAGCAAAGATGAAGCTTGCATAGCATATTAATGCCATATTACCACCACACTGGAAAGAAATGCATATTTCATCTTTTTTTTCTTTGCTTTAGGCTACGCTGTCATGATAAACTATAACATACATCACATTATTATGACTTTATTGCGCACACCGACTGTCTGTTACACTCATTTCATACAGAGGTCGACGTGGTGGATTATGAATCACTCATGCAAGCCTTCTACGCTTTCTGTAGCTCACAG
This sequence comes from Lepidarchus adonis, assembly GCA_037576955.1. Classification (NCBI taxonomy): domain Eukaryota; kingdom Metazoa; phylum Chordata; class Actinopteri; order Characiformes; family Lepidarchidae; genus Lepidarchus; species Lepidarchus adonis. The sequence continues at coordinate 12,960,196 of JBBIGC010000036.1, forward strand.
CTTTGATGTGTGTGTGTGTGTGTGTGTGTGTGTATGTGTGCAGGTCTGGAGCTGCTCTACCAGCCGGAGGTTGTGAGACTGTATTTGTCACTCCTCAAGTTGAGCCACAACCAAAACACACTGGAGGCGGCTGCAGGGGCTCTTCAGAACCTCTCTGCAGGACAGTGGGCTGTGAGTGGGACCACTGGGCATGGAGAGAGACAGCAGGAGAGAGAGAGAGAGAGCGAGAGAGAGAGAGAGAGAGAGCGAGAGAGAGACAGAGAGGAGAGAGAGAGAGAGAGAGAGAGAGAGAGAGAGAGAGAGAGAGAGAGAGAGAGAGAGAGAGAGAGAGAG
>JBBIGC010000036.1:12971559-12984820 GCA_037576955.1 Lepidarchus adonis
CATGTAAACACTTAGAAGTGGATGTGTGTGTGTGTGTGTGTGTATATATATATATATATATATATACATACACACACGCTCTTTTTGCCCTCAGCCCTATATATATATATATATATATATATGTATATATATGTGTGTGTGTGTATATATATGTGTGTATGTATGTATATATATAATTAGACCTATAGACATTGGTGCTTATGTTTTTGAACCCCTCAGAATTTGTCAAATTTCTGTATAAAATAAATAACACCTAAAACATCATAAAGGGAACCTGGAACCCATTTAAGTAAATGAGAAAATATATATATTCATGAAAATGTTCCCAAATTACACACTTTGGCTTCAGTATCTGGTGTGACTCTCTTGTGCAGTCTACAGTTGTGTGGCCATTACAGTGTGTTTTACACACAGAGCTTCAGTTCTGTCTTACTAAATTGTTTTATTCTGTAATGAAATGTTTATTTATTTATTTATTTATTTATTATAATTTTTTTATCATGGTTTGTTCATTCATTCATTTTTCTGAGCCACTTTTTCTACCTGAAGGCTTGGAGCCTATCCCAGCTCACATAGTTTAAACGGCAGAGAAATGATCTGGACCAATCATTTTCAGAGCAGACGCTCAGATCAGCACATTTAGCACATTGAACTAGGGGAGTTGTGCTGTGGGAGGAAACCAGGGATTCTAGCAGAAGCCCAACATGTGCTTTTGTGAAATGCAGTTTCTACAGCTAATTGAGACTGAATGAAATTCTCTGAAGAACTGTCTCACTCAACAATTACTTGTGACCGTCTGTGACTACAGCAGTGTTCTGTAGCTCTTGTTAAACCTAAACTTACTTATATTTCTATACCTGTTTCTGCTTCTGTGTTTTAACTACAAGTTTTGTCTTCCAACCTTGTTTCCAGGTGGCAGGACGCAAAGGTTTCCCTCATGTGATATATGCGCGACTGTGGCGATGGCCAGACCTCCACAAGAACGAGCTAAAGCACGTCAAATACTGCCAGTTTGCCTTCGACCTGAAGTGTGACAGTGTCTGCGTGAACCCGTACCATTATGAACGGGTGGTCTCAGCAGGAATAGGTCAGTTCCAGGATTTACAATTATAACCATGAAACATCACATCACCAACCTCCAAAGTGCAATATACAGTATATTTATTTATATTTATAATTTACTGCTTTTTTTTACTATAATTTATGCTATTTATCTTATCTTATTTTACTGCTTTCATTTAAAATCACAGTTTACATTTGTAGTTTTTTTGTTGTCATTGTACTTTTTATGAATTTTGTAATTTTTACCTTGTATCTTTAGTACTTTTGTATCTAAAATACTTTTATTTTACTGCTTTCATTTAAAATCAGTTTACATTTGTAGTTTTTTGTTACCATTGTACTTTTTATGACTTTTGAAATTTTTACCTTGTATCTTTAGTACTTTTATATTTATAACCTTTGTATTTTTATTAGTATAAGATGTATGTTTATTTTTTGTCACTGTTTCTATGTTGCAGTCGCCACATAAGCAATTTCCTTAGGGACAATAACGTTTTTCTGATTCTGATTATTCGTTTAAGCTAACGTTCCATTTTGTGTTCCTTGCAGATCTGTCTGGACTTACACTGTCAGGATCTGGTGAGTTCTTTATTGGCTTTTGATGCAAAATTGCCATTTGGTTGGGTAGGTTGCATTGAGGTGATATGAGGGGAAAAATAATACTTTCAGACCCTTGGAAAGAATATCATTGTAACTTAAGTTTCAGGGATATTTTGTAATGGCCAGTGCACCAGTATAAAATTTTTTACTAAGTGTAAAAGAACCCTAAAGAGGAGAAAGACAAACAAATGGGAGCTAAATAATAATAATGGCATAAGAAATGACCGTCTAAGTGCTTGTTACCACATTAATACACACTGGCTGTTACACGTATATTATAATCGTCTTTGGTGTTTCCACAATAAATGCTCCAGTTTTACTGTCCGTTCATTTATACTTTATTTAGAACCTGTCGTTCTTGTACCCATGCCTCCAGGTTCTTCTGGCCTCATGGTCAAAGATGAATATGACTATGACTGTCCGACATCATTACCCAGCTCCGAGGGCCACATCCAAACCATCCAGCACCCTCCTTCTAGACCAGTGGCTCAAGAGGCCTTCAGCACACCTGCCCTGCTCCCTCCAGCAGATGGCAGTAGCTCTGCCTCCACCTCCGCCTTCTCTAGCATTGCGGTGGGATCAACAAGTGAGACTGACACATTTTCTGATTTTTCCTCCCTTATTAGCATGCTTTTCATCATGTCATGAATGTGTAGGTCATGCTGAAAAGCTTTCTCCTTAGCAGAGGTGGTGTCATGTGTTAATGGTTTGTGTGTATATTTGTGTGTGTTTGCATGCCCCGCTCTTTCCTCAGCTCATTCCAATAGTCTTCTCTCAGGAAGCCATAGCAGCGAGGGTCTGCTGCAGATTGCTTCGGGGACAGTGCAGGGAGCACAGCAGAATGGCTTCCCCCCTGGCCAGACCTCCACTTACCACCACAGTAAGCCTCCGTCCACTCCTGTGTCCTGCTCTCGGAGCCAGAAAGCTTTTCAGCATTTCCTTTTCCATCCTCTCCATCATTGCTCTGTTTTTCTCTGTGGTTCGTTATGAAATTATGTCTTTTTATTAGATATTTCCTTCGGGGACTGAGATTTGACAGATGTTTGATTATGCGTAGCCACAGTTATGCTGATGACCTGTATTTTTTTTTTTTATTTGTGTTTATTAGATGCCACATCCACCTGGACAAGGAACAACAATTTCACACCCAATGTGCCTCACCCTCAGAATGGCCATATACAGCACCATCCACCCATGCACCACCCAGGACACTACTGTGAGTCTTTTTGATGGGACGCGGCAAGTAAATCCAATCCCTGCACTGTTCATTGATCAGTTCTTTTTTTCGCTCTCCTTCAGGGCCTGTTCACAGTGAAATAGCATTTCAGCCACCCATTTCCAACCACCCAGGTAAGTCAGAAACTTTATTTCTACTTATGATTTAAGCTTTAAATGGTCACAAGTCACTAAGATGCTTTAGTAACTTCTGCCCTTGAGGGCATTTATAATTGTGAATCTGTGCATTTCTCTGCAATTACACGAACAGATCCCTGGTAGGACACCAGCCTGGTGTGAGAAGTGTTCGCAAATGAACCAAAAGATTAAATTCAACATTCACATTCTGTTCAAAATTGCTGAAACTAAGCCCTGTATGTGCAATACTATGAAGCAGACCAAACACAGCTGTTGTGTTGTGTGCTGGCATGTTAGGAGATTACAGAACTATATCTTCAGAATCATATAATTCCTTTTACAGTTTGTACTCTGTCGCTTTCCGACCCATATTATTATTTCACGAAAGCTGCCTCCTCAGGCTGAGAGATAAGGGTTAAAAAGTAAAACCTCTCCTCACAACGGGAAGGACTTTTAAGTTGCGTGTAGTCTTGACATAACCAATCTTTATCTAAATAATGATTTTCCACACAAAGGATGATTCAGAAGTGCGTTTGATTTTAAAAACAGAAGAATCGTTTACTTACAATTTTTAGAAGTTTACAGAAGCAGGTGAAATGTCATCGTATTCAATCCTGCTGTGTTCAGTCTCCTCCGGGAAGAAGAACCCAGGGTTGGGTGAAGGTCCCATCGGCATGACCGAGTCATTACCTGACCAACTCACAAAATTCACACAATTTTTACATTTGATTTGACTAGTGACGTCCCGTCACATTTCTGGGCCTACGTCAGCCACCTGTCAGTCAGAGCGGTGAAGTCATTTCCCAAAGAACTTATTTGGTCGTTGCCATATTTGGGCTGTACATCCTTACATGAGATCATTTCAACAGATGCCAGTCTTGCCACTGTCCTTGAAATGTCAACAAATAAAATGTTTAGACTGGAAAGTCCCTTAAGCTGCCAATCTTAGCTCATGTACTTGGCTTGCTAATGTCAATCAAAACAGCCGCTTTGGCTAACTTAGCTTTAGCTTCTAGCTCATGCTATTGCTGCCTGCTAATCAAAAACTAAAGGTCTTTTCAGCTCTCGCTCGTAAACGTCAGTCAATTCATATTTTTTGACAGTTTTTTAAGCCGTCCTTCGCTTATTTTCTGTGTCAATCAAGTCATGTGCTTTTTTGGGTGGTAATAAAAAGACTTGTCAGTGGTTCACTTCGAGTGCTTGTCCTCCAACGTGAGCTGAGAGAAGCTGCTCAATCTGAAGGGATGTCTGGTGGAGCCAATGACGATGCTTTTTTACTGGCAACCCATGTTTTTGGGGTGGGGTGGGGGTCCCCTTACCCAATAGCAATGATTCATATTTATATTTCTTGAAAAGGGCACATCATGCTGTGGTGTAGGGCATTTTGACACCAAAGTATAATCCTTTGAGCTTTGTCACCGATTCACTGTTGTCAGTTTTAAAACGATACACTTCAGCTTTGAGGGGCACATTGGTCAATGAAAATATTATTTTATTTTATATATTGTAAACTTACCTCCTAGAGTTGGGCGACTGTCTAGAAAGTGTTTCCAATTTGAGGAATCATTTCATGGCATTCAGCCAAAATGGCAGAATATTTTTTGACCTTATTCATCTTCAAACATGCATGAAGCCGATGTGATCTTTTCTAAGGAGTGAGGAGAAGGACTCTAGTCCGGTAATGTCACTGCTAGGAAACCAAATCTCACAACTGTACACAGCTAGTGGCTATGATGGCAATCGGGCCTTGTTCACAGTGGGGGAATTCTAATTAGTTGTATGATGTATTTGCGTAATGCATGCTAGGTATTGCAGTGAGATATCTGGACAAACACCACAATAAAAGGCATTAAAGAACAACAGAATATTGCATAACATGACTCACAACATGAATTTTACACCAGAGACCCTTTAATGATGTAACAATATTATTTTTGGGTACAGCAGCAGCTTGTTATTTTATTTATTTATTTTGACCTTTTTTTTTTTCCAGCCCCCGATTACTGGTGCTCCATCGCCTATTTTGAGATGGACGTACAGGTCGGGGAGACTTTTAAGGTCCCGTCTAACTGCCCCATTGTAACGGTGGATGGATATGTGGACCCGTCTGGTGGGGACCGCTTCTGCTTGGGCCAGCTGAGTAACGTGCACAGAACCGAAGCCATTGAGAGAGCGAGGTATTCTTTCATTCTCTCATTTCACCGCAGTTCTGTTTGACCATGCGTTTACCGTTTGCTCCTCTTGGTTAACAGATTGCACATTGGTAAAGGCGTCCAGCTCGAATGCAAAGGTGAAGGTGATGTGTGGGTGCGTTGCCTGAGTGACCACGCCGTATTCGTACAGAGCTACTACTTGGACAGAGAGGCCGGACGTGCCCCTGGAGACGCTGTACATAAGATCTACCCTAGTGCATACATCAAGGTGATGCCCCTTTTTTTTATCATTTTGGTGTGTGCACACTGTTGTACTTCATACTCACACAGTCATGTGTTTACTTGTTTGCTGCAGGTGTTTGACTTGCGACAGTGCCATCGGCAAATGCAGCAGCAGGCGGCGACGGCTCAGGCGGCGGCTGCAGCTCAGGCGGCAGCAGTGGCTGGGAACATTCCCGGACCAGGGTCTGTGGGAGGGATCGCACCTGCAATCAGTCAGTACATTTCTCCCTCATTTCTACTGAGCAGTTTTATCCCAAAAGTGTTTTAATGTCCATTTTGAGATCTAAATAGACTTATGTGCAGATGTACCCTGATAAACTGCATCAAATTCCACTCCAGGTTTGTCTGCTGCAGCTGGGATTGGTGTTGATGATCTGCGCAGGCTGTGCATCCTGCGTATGAGCTTTGTGAAGGGCTGGGGCCCCGACTACCCCAGGCAGAGCATTAAGGAGACGCCATGTTGGATTGAGATCCACCTCCACCGAGCCCTGCAGCTACTGGATGAGGTGCTGCACACAATGCCCATAGCTGATCCCCAGCCCCTGGACTGAGAGCTCTTCACTTCTACCCATCACTGAACTGAGTGGACTTCTGAGTATCACCCCCAATTTGTTTTGTGTTTTTTTTTGAAGTGCAACCAGACAACCCGAATGCCGTCAAACTGTGTAAGCCAATGCAGATGATCCCCAGATGTAGACGTTGGGGCAAGTTCATAGCACTAACAACCTCTATCCTTGTGTTGAGAAAAGCTGTGGTGAAAATGGCAACACATCTTTTCCCAAAATATACACGCTTTTTAAAATGGGACGAGGATGGGAGTGAAAATGTCTAACTGCGGTATTTTTTTATTTTATTTTTCGGGGTCACTTGATGCACCTATATCCTGTTACTCCTGCATCTCCTAATTACTCAAGTCCCCTAGGGTGGAGTGTACCCTGCACTGGTGGGAAGGACCTAAAGCCATACAACAAATGAGGAGTCTGAAATTGAGTAATGAATTCTGAGCATTGTGTGACATAAACGGTTTTCCGCTCCTCATATTGCAGCCGTTATCGAAACATTTGCGATTTCTTTATATACAGATTAATGGCATTTACGGAACTCAACCAGTTGTATTAGCTGCAAAGTTCTACTTTTCATAAATCTGTCACAAATGGTTCAAATTCATCTTCACTCTGTCTACTCTCAGAGTCGAGCAGTCCTTTAAATCCATAAATCAGGTAGCGTTGACTTTTTCCCGTGTGGCAGTTGATTTGAGTCATTATTTTAAATGTTTTTTGTCCCTGATATTTGCTACCAAATGAAACATGTACATTGACGAACTGAAATCGTTTGGTTTGATGGAGAAGCCTATTTGCTAATCTCTTCTTGTTCTGTCCAGCAGTTAGTTTGGGTAAGATATTCAGGTTGTTGAATGGGCAATAATCTTTTTTTTTTTCCCCTAAGCGTAACATTATTGCTTATTATAGCACTTTATGAAAGCGTTTTCTCCTCCCCTTTCCACATCACCATCTAGAAGCTAAATTGGGCTGCATTTCTGGCACATTAAAGGGGAATTCCATCCAGTTTCTGCAGAATATGGGTTTAATGCGAAATGCTCTGTTCTAGAGAATCTCGATCAGTGATGGCGATAGGAACCAGACGTCTAAATTGGAATACATTCATAGGCAGCTTCTACTTTCACTTTAAAATAGTTACACATTGTTTTATGGGGGAAAATAAAGTAATTGATGGCTGTTCTAAGGCGAAACCAGTTTTTGTTTCACCACTACATATAAAAACTTCATTTTGGATATTCAATAAATCTGTATTTTTGATGCGGCTGGTTCTGATCACCACCACTGAAGAAATGTTGGGCTGAAAAGTTCTCTCCATTGTAATATCCCGTTAATAACACTAGGTGACAATTGAAAATATTCAGTTGAACTCCCCTTTAACTGAAGCCTTGTCGAAACGTCCCAACACTCATTGGTCATTTTTGTATTCTGTCTTCGAGGTCTAAATGCATGTTTTAAGGGCTGCTCATGTTTTCACAACCTCAAATTAACTCTGCTCAGCTTTGAGGAACGTTAAGAGTTGAGGTACCTCACTGTAGGGAAAATTTCATGGGTTTTTTTGGCATATCCAGGATGGGTGAATAATGGAATGTGTTTCCATGACGTTATTCTGAAATGAACTGGAAATCAGATCTGTGTTTCTGCGCGAACACTGAAAGCCATATGCTCTTTTAGATACAAGGATAATGTCAGTATTACTCGGAGCTTGTATGTGTATTGTTGACTTTTTTTGCAGACTGACGTATAATATGGTAACGTGTAGACAATCCTAGCAGCATGGCCTGTCCTAGCGTGGGCTTACTTTAGATTTCCTTGCTTCTTTTTGTTACTTTGACTAGGAGCAGCCTGATAAATGTCCTATATCTATTTGTATGGAAAGAAGTAGGATGGCAATTTGAATAGGAACACCTGTGACCGCATTTGCTCTTAGATAATCAGTTTTATTGATTAATTGAAATATATTTGGAAGTAGAATGTTGAATCATTCCTGTTTGGGGTTGTGTGTCATTTGTACATACTAACGGTTTATCTACAAGTCAAAAACGGGATTTGGGTTCTCGGCATTAACAGTGACGATTCTTTTTTTTCAACAAGAAAAAAGTTTATTAATTGAAAGACAGCCACAAGTAAGTAAACAACACTAATAAGCTAGCCTGAGCTCAAGTCTGAAATATTCAGAAAAAACAAACTACATGTGTCTTGGATATTTCTTCTATCGTCCTCATTACGACACACTAAATGTTAATATATGCCTTTATAAATATAAAAGTTCCCCAGTTTTGTTATCCTTCATGTAAAATACACAATACAAATCTCACTACACATATCGGTTAGCTCTTACCAATTTTTCAGAGAATATAATTTACTAAGAGAAATTGAAACACACAAAAAAGGAGAGTGGGGGGGAAAAAATACATACTGTATGTATATGTAAAGTACAATACGTCGCCCAAAAAAGAGAGAGAGGGGAAAAGAATCACCATGTACACTTTCAAAACATATCCGTCGTTAAACCGGTTAACAAAAGGGAGAGTAAATAAATAACGCTCCATTTTATTTCAATATTTACAACTAAGACTGCTTTTTCCGAGCGTCGGGTCACTCGGGAGTACCACAATGCTTGTGCTTGCATTAGAATGCGCTACAGCAGGCCACCACTCACTACGTAAACTGTCAAATGGCACTTAAAATATCCCAAAAAAAGCATTTAAAAGGAAAGGGGTGACAAAAAAAAAAAGCACATCACTCTGTACTATAGAAAAAAGGGGGAAAGGAACGGAACGATAGTGCAGTGCTCGTCAGCGAAATTTAAATACAGTTCTACTTACGTTATATTTTCCATACGATTCCCCACAGTCATCAGTCACCAGATGGAACGTGCCTCTCGAATGTGAACGTGTGCATATTTGTGGTGGGTGCGAGGGTCGGGGTATAGAGGACAGCAGGGGGCACCTTACCCACAGCTAAGAGTAGACCCCTTTAGACTGGCCCACCTGCTCTGCTGCCACAATTCACGCAGGCTTCCTCTGGTCCTTCGAGGTCTTAGCGAAACTGAAAGGCACTGAAGTCTCTTCTTTTCCGTGAAGCTGCCTTGCTAGGAGAGTCGTCTTTCTCCCGTTGCAGTAGCTGAGGGGTTTGATATGTTCACTTGCTTTGCACTAATGTGCACCATACTTTGGTGACAAAAGGATCATTTAGGGATAACGGTCAAAGCAAGATCCAGTTCGGTGGTTGGGGGCCTTTACCACAAGGCTTTTTGTCGTAAAGGGGCTCGTGGAGTCTACGACAGGTGGTGGTTTTGAATGAACAAGCGGAAATTATTTACTGTGGCACAGTCCAAAAAAAAAAAGAGGAAATGGAAAAAGCAAATTCATGATATTCTAGCAGCACGATAAAAAAGGCATGCAAGACCAAAAGCACTTTCATTTAAAACTAACCAATAGCTAAGAGCTGTTCTCACTCCAGGCACAAGAGGATACAACAAAACAACAAATCCATAGCAAGAAACTAAAACATGATTAACTTTACAACAGGAGGCGGGGCTTAACGTTACAGATCAATCAAATAATCTCCCGATATCTTTTTGTCAGCAATTTTGGCCATATTTGGCAGTCAATGGCTCAACACCATATAAAAAGTGACTTTTTTTCCCCCTAGTTTGCAGATTGCACTCTGATTAACAGTGAACTGTATGATTATCAAGTTTCAGAAAGAAGGGCTTTGGGGACAATCTTCAATGAGAAAAACAAAAATCCCAAAAATAACTTGTATTATGTCCAGGGTGGGATGATGCGTAAAACTAAGCATTTTTGGGCAGTTACCCAAATCAGAAAAAAAAAAACGGTCAGCAGTTAAGACAAAAAGGCTCCAGTGTATTTTCTCCATTGAAAGACAGTGATCAACAAGTACAAAAAAAGTCCATGATGAGTCAGCACCTATGACCAAGACACCAGACTGGGATCCTCTGTTTAATGCATGCGGCTGGTGTTCCCGGGTGAAGTGGAGCCAAAATCATTGGTCCCAGTGATGCGGACCTCCCCCTCCCCTTTCACAGTCAGTTAACGGATCAGCTGATCTACAGAAGAAGCTACAAAAGCAATACCACCAGCTCAGGATCAGCGATTTCACACAGCAAAGACATGTATGAATTGATTCAACCACATATCTATATATATATATATATCCATGTCTATCCATCTATCTATAGATATCATAGATATATATATATTTTATCTTTATATAATAGCATCTTTTGGTCCCCTGTACAGATAACCCAGTAGTGTGGACAGAATTAGTGTGATGACGATGGACAATGTAACACAGATCAGAACTGCAGGGCTTTTGCATCCACGGGCTGGCACCACTGGTGTGAGGTAGGGTGACGTTTACACGAACAATTGAAACGATCGACAAAAAAACACAACTAAGCCCAATTCCAGCCCACATGTGCGCGCACACACACACACACACACACACACACAAAACCTTCGCCTAACCACACAGATGAAAGAGGGAGCAGGCCTTGATCAGTTCAGAAGCAAAAAAGACAAAAAAAGAAAATCCTTTGTGGATAAACGGCACTCCCGAATCAGAGCCACTGTATCTACTCACGTTGATGACAGATCACAAATCCAGCCACAAGTCCAATTACAGAGATACGGTGTCAGATATCTAGCAGTAACTATCCACAGGTAAGCGCAAAAGAAGAAATAAACTGCCCCTCTCTCTCTCTCTCAGACTAAATGAAAAGCTGTTGCTCAGGTTAAGGCACTATGATGAAACCGAGGTACATTAAATCCCTGACATTCGCTCTGTTTTACAACACGGCACAAGTGGGAGAGGAAACAAAGCTTTACAAACGGCTCATTTTTGGTCCAATCAAGAAGAAATAAAAACTACAAAATCTACAATGTACATCGTGTAGGTGGAACGATTCCTCTCCAGGAAAAAAAAAATCCCAAAAACTATCAAGCGACTAATTCCACAAACAGAAGGCAAAGTAGGGGGGAACACTTCGGACGCTTTGTACAGTCTGATGAACAAGCTTAAGACGTTGAGAAGTTCAGTAGAGTTCTCCAGCCTGTCTGAGGCTATAGCAGCACAGTATACAGCAAATTTCCCACTGCAACACAAAGCCACATAGAAAACTGTAAACAATGACCAGTAGTACAAATAAATAGTAGAAAGTCAAGACACCAAGTCAAAAATAAACATCTAGAATCAAACTGGTTTCCTTCCATTTTCCTTGTGGAGCTAGTGGCTAGGATTTGAGCTCTTGGTCACCAAAAAAGAAAGAATTTACCATTTCTAATCAGCATAAGGACTCTAAGCACCAACACTTTCTCTCTTTCAAGGGTTGCCCCAAAGTTGGACAAGGAGATCAGACAGTTCATATGGCAACACAGGACACCAACCGCACCTCCTAAAGTGCAGCTATGCGTCTGCACCGAAGCCATTAGGCGTAGTGTTATCAGAAGTGTGATCCACAGGAGAGAATGCCTGACACATGAACAGATAAAGACGGGGGGATAGTGAAGAACTGACAGGTGAAAGAGTGTATCAGAGAGAGAGAGAGAGAGAGAGAGAGAGAGAGAGAAAGACTGGGTTGGTTTCACACAGAGGCGTAAGCGTTTCCGGCGCCGCTGCAGTGGCGGATGGTGCTGGGTCCGGTGGCGGAGCCGAGGATGTGGTCAGCATGGCCGGCTGTGGTGAGCTGAATGGAGCCTTGCTGTACTACTCCCACCACAGCGCTGCTTCCATCCTCCATGGCTCCGACCTGCAACACCTGGATCACCTCCGCTTCCGCCTTCTCCCGCTTGGCCAGCGGTTCGTCCATGTCCTCCAGGTCCTCTTCCAAGTCGCTGTCCATCTCACTTGGATCATCTAGAACACAGAAGGTTTAACTGCACCTTTGCTATAAAGCCAAACCAGGTTCCAAATTTGAGCTGTGGTTATTTATTCATCCAGTCAACCAACCAACCCTCGGTTCAACACAATATTTAACAGAATTACAGTCTAACTGTAATAATATTTATTATATATAGATTCATACATATACTTATATTTATAATTACATATAAATGTATATGCATATTATTGTTATATATTATGTACTATACTTACATAACTATATATATATATATATATACTGTTAACATTTTTATATTTATAAATATAAATTCATATCACATACGCATATTGTAGACAGTAGATTGTATACTATTGTATATTATATTTTTTTCAGTATTCTTTTCATTGTATATTTACATTGTTGTTGTTTTCCTTTATACTGCTGTGCTTGAGAGACGCCATCTACTGGAATCAAATTCCTTGTATGTGTTTACTCACTGATTCTGATTCTGATAATGGTTAAAAGACACTATAAACAGCAATGTTTCCCTTTCTGCATAGTTGCAGCTTATTACGTAGCTTATTTTAGTTATTTATTATTGAGCATCTGCCGATACCAACTCTCAATTATTTGTATTTTCCTAGTTAACGGTTTCACAGTGCCGTACTAAAAAGGTATAAAAATCTCATAATGTCCCACAAAATGATGTGTACCCATTGTTTATCTATTTTGCGTGTTTCCAGCATGTCCTGGGTTGCCAGTTTTACACACACTGCTGCATCAGTAAGCTTTAAATTAAACAAAGGCGTAATCCAGTGTGCAGTGTCGACACATCGGCACTTGACGGCTGTGGTAAAACTGTGGCAAAAAGGATATTTTTTGCCTTTTCGATGTCCTCCAGTGTGTGTTGCTTCAGTTTTTAGGTGCCGTATCAAACTGGGTGTATTAGATTACATGTGGCCACTGAACCATTTTCATTTTTAAATTTAAAATATGTCCACACTGCTGGCGTTTTCAGCACACACTGCCACAAAGCTCTATTAACAGTATCTTTCTGACAATTGACCCGATCAGGATTAGCCTGTTTCATGCTCGAGTTGATACCGATCAGTTAAAAATGCCCGAAACTGATCTTTGAGATGGACCGAGACATAGTTACTATGAAAACCTCGCACTTTGCTGCTAATTGGCCAGCTGATCTAATTGACCAGGCAGTTAGAATAAAACATATATTATCTGTTTATATATACTGTATATATTCCTACAGTAGCCCCGGCATTTATGAACTTTTTTTTGTTTGGACGACGGGCATTTAATAAAGACATGCGGAATGGTGATGGTATTTACGGCCACAAAATGTCCTGCAGCTTCTTCTCATTTATTTAGACAGAAGATAAAACATC
>JBBIGC010000036.1:13002562-13013334 GCA_037576955.1 Lepidarchus adonis
TTCCCTGTTTACACCGTCATGGGACAGATCCGATCTGTGTCACATATGAGCAAAAAATCGGAATTGGGTCACAATTAGCTGACAGTGTAAATGAGGCCTAAGACCACCTGCCTAATACCAACACAGTTCTGACCCGAGGAGGCATGGACTTCAACAGACATCTGACAGTGTGTTTTATTATTCGGTACCAAAACACAAGTGGAATATCCTTCAAGTCCTGCAAGTTGCGAGGTAGAAGCTCCACGTACTGGACTAGTTTGTTTAACACATCCCACAGACATTCAGACAGACTGACAACTGGGAAGTTTGAAACATATTAAATTAAACCATTTTTGCAGGGTGGCATGAACTTAGTGTACAGATCAGTAACATCCACATGAAAGCAGAACATTACTTGGACAACGTTTGGTAGATACCAACCCCTTCATACCAGAAAACACCCCACAATTATAGAAATGCACCACAATTCGGCCCACGTCAAAGTCACTCAGATCTTTGCGCTTGTCAGCTTCCAGGAAAAATCGACTTCAAAAACTGACTATTAATTTGCTGCCTAATATATCTCACCTCATGAAAGGTGGTATTTTAACAGGATAATCAATGTTATTCACCTCTCAGTGGCTTTAATGTGGAGGATGATTAGTGTACATCTTTGTGCAAATGTTCCAGTTCAAGAGTATTCAGCAGGCTAACCTTGCTCCTGGGACAAAAAGCATGTGTGTACTTGTAGGAAGTATGTTTCTGGACTGAAATGCACAAATAGCTCGGATCAGCAGAAGCAGAAGCGGTAGTTGGCTTACCTGTTGCTGGACGGGCACCTGAGAGGCCACCTGCTGGGCACTGACAGCCGGCTGCACAGGCACACTGGTCTGGAGGGGCACCGTTGACGTAGAGTCAGCGCCTGCCTCTGGGGTTTGCATGGCGCCTTGGGAAGAAGAGAAATCAGTCGTCCAGATTGTACAGTCGGCTACATGACATGAAATAAAGCAGGAACCTCAATACTCTACTCCATCACATACACTTTAGCATGTTTCTCTCATTACATATGTGGGTGTTAATTGGAGACCTGGGCGGACATTACAAGCTATTAATATGAGCACCTCTTTTATTTGCAAAAGACAAAATGCACATATATAATGAATAAATCTGAGCTTTCATTTCTCATGCCAATTTCTTAATTCCAAAAGTCCAAGGGCAACATAAATAAGTGTAACAGAAAGCTCAAAGCACGCTCATCATTCTGGTCTTGAGCAGACGGATGCAGAATCACTTTATTTAGAATAGATATCTCTGGCCCAGCTGTGCCATTCCAGCACGGGCACGGAGACCTGTCGATTTCCCTGCCGTAATAACCTAAACAATAAAAAATAAAGCCTCATTTCAGCATGAAATAAAGAATTCAATCTGTATCTCTCAACAAGCTACTGACAGGAAACCAGTACAAAAAGAATAATATAAAATTAATCATGACATTTTCAAAATATATTACATTATATTCAAGTTGGCCCATTTTTTGGCGTTTCTATTTCACATTAAATGTTGATGCTAATATTTAATGCAAAAATAAGATTTTAGCATTATTTTATTTTTTAAGTTTGCATAGATTTAGTGATTAGCTTCAGCTTTGTCTTTTGGCTTCGGAGGATATAGGTTGAGCTCAGCTCCATTTAAAATCTAAGTGCACCTTTTTATATCGTATGCACCTGTTATATAGTTTTGTTTATATTAGATAAGGTTTTTATATTCTTTATATTTCTGTAGAAGTTTAAAATATTTTTGCTCTTTTTATTGTTACGTTTTTTAATGTCTTAAAATTGCTTCTTGTTTTGTATTCTGAGGTCAGGGGCGGTCGCCAAAGCATTTCACTACATATCATCATATGTGACAAATAAAATTTGAATTTGATTTGATTAAGTGTTCAGTCAAAATCAGGGTATAAGTGGTAAATGATGAAATCAAAGTGAGTTTAAAAAGAGGAGTGTCTTCTTGCTGATTGGTTTCTGGTATCTAACAGTTTGTGTAATGGTTTAATCACAGGTTCTAGATTTCCCTGGCTTCCTAAACTGTGTGAACTGACCCAAGCTTCTGCAGGTGTTCCCAACAGTGACGAACGGAGCGTGTCACAGTGTCCACAGTAATAAAGGTGGTTAATATTTAATAGTCCAGGTCTCACGCTTCAGCCTGTGCTTTTTTCAAACCCTTGTGTGAAAGTGTCTGCTGTCTAACCGAAATTATACATCCAGCCTAGCCGTTTATTGTGAAGTCAGAACAGACATGATTCATCAATCAGCCTACACCGCTCTGCTGGAGGAGACAGCCACATCGCGTCTTGATGAGAAAGTGTTCGCGTTCATCACATGTGAGCTGATGCAGTCTGCCCCGGACACCTGCCACGCCAATGCAAATACAACAGACATTTTGAGAGGGGGAGGAGTGCATGGGAGACTGAAAAAGAGAGAAACAGACTAAGAGCGAATGACTGAGAGCACAGAAGAGGAGGGTTGAGAGGAAGAGAAAGCAAAAGAGGAGAGATTGAGAGGGTGCAGGGAAGAGAGCATGCAAAATAGACAGAGAGAGGTGCAGAGTGCAAGCTCGAGCAAACAAGCGAGCAAGAGATTGCCAGTGTGAGAATGAGTGGGAGACAGAGTGAGTGAAGGAGAACGAGAGACGGAGCGAGACAGAGAGAGAGAGACATTGAGATTTCTAGCCCTAGCTTAAGTTTCCGTCATGCGGTCTCTCCTGGCTAATTATACCGGTTCCTCCTGACAGCTGAGAGGCTCTCCTGGGAGGCTCCGTGCATGGCAAAAACGCCTCCTCCTCACCTCCTGCTCCTCATTTACCTGGAGGATACAGGTGGTGTTCAGGTGCATGCCCCCCACCCCCCAGCTAATGTCTGATTACACAGCAACGTGTGCATGTATTAAGAGTGCAGGGATAATCACAGCCATTTCCACTGAGCACACAAACAGCTTGATAGGCGTTCGCTTCTGGTAGATAGAGGAGGGTGCGCGTTTCACCGTTTCACAAATTCAATGATGGAGTTTTGTGTACAAGCTTATAGAATAACAGTAGATACTAAAAAACTAAGAAAGAAAGACTGAAAGAAAGAAAGAAAGACAGAGACAGACAGACAGACAGAAAGAAAGAAAAAGAAAGAGACAGACAACCAGACAGACAGAAAGACAGACAAAAAGACAGACAGACAGACAGAAAGAAAAAGAAAGAAAGACAGACAACTAGACAGAAAGACAGACAAAAAGACAGACGACATACAGAAAGAAAGTAGGACAGAAAGACAGACAAAAAGACAGACATACAGAAAGAAAGGAAGGAAGACAAAGACAAAGAAAGAAAGAGAAAGAAAGACAGACAGAGACAGAAAGAAAGACAGACAGACAGACAGACAGACAGACAGACAGACAGAGACAGACAGAAAGAAAGAAAGAAAGAAAGAAAGACAGACAACCAACCAGACAGACAAAAAGACAGACAGACATACAGAAAGAAAGTAGGACAGAAAGACAGACAAAAAGACAGACATACAGAAAGAAAGGAAGACAAAGACAGAGAAAGAAAGAAAGAAAGAAAGAGAAAGAAAGACAGACAGAGACAGAAAGACAGACAGACAGAAAGAAAGAGAAAGGCAGACAGAGACAGACAGACAGACAGAAAGAAAGAGAAAGAAAGACAGACAACCAACCAGACAGACAGACAAAAAGACAGACAGACATACAGAAAGAAAGTAGGACAGAAAGACAGACAGACTCTGTGAAACTGTCAGCTACAAAGCCAGTGAAAAAAAGAAAGCAGGAATCACCCACTATGTGACCAGGTGAAGGACGACTGTTCAACTGTTGATCTGAGTGTTAAATGTTAAAACTCAATCCAACGTTAAGTGTTATAAAAGATCTGTGGGTGGCGCTGACTTTCGACTCCCCCACCTGAAGAACGGCTCATTAATGCGCTGGGCTGCGATTCCCAGAAGCAGCTTTGCTCAACAGTGATTCTTAAAATGGAAAGTGAACCTCACACTGAACACACTCTTCTGGTGAAGCTGATCTTGATAAAAAAAAATGCTTCTGTGGTGCAGCAAACGCAAAGTGTAGGGTCACTGCACCATCAAGACAGATCTGGTGGCTAAACATTACCCAATTTCCCCAACAACAGACTGGGGTTTATACAATGATTTTGCAAACCTGGTATTGGGATGGACTTAAATGGGGCGGCCTATCTTAAACACATTCACAAAAAAATTTATTCAGTACAAAAAGACAATTTCCCCAAACGATTAGTTGAAAATTTAAAATGTACTGTTTACAGCAGCAATGAACAGTTAGAAAAGCAACAATTTCTGCTCCCTGTTCCCATTCTTCAAGCTGCTCCAACATGGCTGCTAACCCCATAATCTCTCTCGCTAACAGGTTACAATTCTCCGCTACAAACAACGATCTTTCTACATGTTCTCCGCTCCACACACTACACCGTCCATAATGCATTGCTGCACCCACAACACCAGAAACAAACAAATTAGCCTAGCCTTCATGCTAGTCCTCCATGCACCAAAATACGCAGACTTTCTGCGGTAGTAGAGTTGATCCACCTAAACGCAGCATATGATTAGCTTTACTAAGTATAACCTCACAATCTGGTCGCCATATTCTGGCGAAAAACTTTCTTCACTGCTGGAAAGGGGGTCTGCACTGCTCCGATCACGCAGCGATGTCAACCATCCATCTACATGTAAATTCTTCAGTATAAAATTAGCAACACTGACAAAAAAATATTAGACATACCTTGTTTTAAATGTTAATTGTGACCTGTGCTGCTTTGCTGTTGCTGATGTTGGACACGTTCAACTCAGATATTAGACATTGTGTGGAGCTTTAATTCTGCAGTGTAGTTATTGTGTTGCAACATGATATCAGTTTGTTCAATTTTTTATCAATTTAATTGTTTATGATCAACTACAATATGTCACTAAAGTAAAGAAATGCAAAAACCTCCAGGGCGTCAGGTTAGATGCTTTTAAATTCAGTAACACTGCGGCTAGTAACATTATCTTAGAGTTTTAAAACATAAATGAAAATTTTCTGCAGCTTATAGAATGGGGCCTATAATGTGGGGCGGCCCATCGTTGGGGAAATTCAGTTTCCAATTGGCTAAACTGGTGAATACGGGCCAAGGCTGGGTTCACCCTACATAGAGACAAACAACCACTCACCCTCACACATACGGGCAATTTAGAAAAGCACATCAACCTAAATTGCAAGCCTCTGGTGGAGAAAACAAACGCAAACATGGGGAGAGCAAATCAGCAAAGCACCTCTGACCAACCTGGGGATTGAACCCAGGACGTTCTTGCTGTGAGGTAACCACTTCACCACCGATGCTTAAACAATTTGTCTGGAAACATAATAGAACAGTGTACTAAAGGCCAGTTTTAATTTCAAACTAAGAAAAATAACCAATATACTTTAATATATTATTATAATTAATAATACATATAAATGTACACACACAAATTAATGTTAAATAATTTACTTATAATTAAACTAAATAATACATTTTGTACTAAGAGAGAACAGGTACAGTAACACTTTCTATTTAGATTTTTTATTTTTTTTTAATCAGCAAAGTAACTGCTTATAT
Organism: Lepidarchus adonis; assembly: GCA_037576955.1. Lineage (NCBI taxonomy): Eukaryota > Metazoa > Chordata > Actinopteri > Characiformes > Lepidarchidae > Lepidarchus > Lepidarchus adonis. The sequence goes on from JBBIGC010000036.1 coordinate 13,008,212, forward strand.
AATGGGACACACACCTCGTCTCTACATGTATAAGAGAATGGGCGGCACTTTTTCATATGAATGTTTTGTAGGTGAGGACAACTGCAACATGCCAGCGTTAAGGGATGAAGTAAAATCAACAGCTAAGCACTATTCAAACTAAAACTGTGCTGGATAATGGGTTTTTCTGTGAGTTTAAGCCTTTACTGCATTCATTCCCTGAATATCAGTATGATATTCACTTGCAATCGTAGGGACACATTAAATAAACTTGACTTTTTCCATATCTAGTTCGTGGAAGAAATATTTTGCATGTAAAACAGTGTTTAATCGTATCGTACTCCGCATACTCAACCAGCTTCAATGGCTAGCATTAGCATGTTGCTAATCTGAGGAAAGGCTGGAGAAACACCCACACTGCCAGCTGATCTGCCTGACATGAGGTCACAAAAGCTGCTCGAACACAGTGTGCCCCTCTGCTTTCAGGTGTGTTCCATGCATCGCCAGATGCTTCATTAAATTTGACATGCTTCCTCTCTTACACATCTGCTGCACGTCCCGCTGTTGGAATCCTTTCAGAGGAAATAAAGCAACACTTTAGACTGTTTAGCTTCAGGCATTTTAACCATGTTTAGCTACTAGTGAAATGTGCAATGATGCTGCGATGTACGTTTCAGAGCTAAAATAAAGCACAGAAATCTACTTTGTTATTCAGTTGATCATATAGGAATATGGCGCAGTTCCAGGACCCCAAAAACTGTGAGATTGGGATAAATCTCAACCACTGGTGCCAATCGCCACAGAGGTGAAAATAATATTTTGTGCAATACAATATTATGGAAAATTGAATGTAGACACCGTGGTACATACAGGAGCTCGGCGGCCATCTTTCCATTCACTGCTATGACCCGAGAGGTCTTGTGAATTTCAGAGTAGACATATGTACCAAAATAATTCATTTAAAAATCAAGCAGTGCAAACCAAATACCGACGTTAGATGAGCGGCTATAAGGACAATGTGGCGGACTAGCAATTCTGAATATCGGCCTTGAGAACGTGTCAGCAACTAACCACAGCAGGTGTACAAAATAAAAAAAATAGACCTTTTTTTACCCCACAGATGATAAATTTACATGTTACAAAGCTCTTATACATACAAAAATGAACAAAAATAAAAATGAGAATAATCTTTTATACATAAACAACCAAGAAATCCTACAAAATGTGTCAACAGTAAATAAAACTAGTGGAGCATTGCATATATTAGCTATTGTATCATATCTGAGCAAAAAAAAGTAATTTTTTATTGGCTTTTGTCGTTTCAACTGAATACAGTTCAGTACACAGTGAAACGAAACAGGACCAAGGCGCTACATACATGCGAGAACATAAATTAACAACACAACATAAATTAACAGCACTTTGCAGAAAAAAACGGCAAATTCTCATGCAGAATAAAACCTTTAAACAAAGTCCAGCTGCTCCCGGAGGCTACCTCACTGGAGAGCCCTGATGAGGATTTGGCAAACAGGCACCTGCCCGACTCCTCCAGTGCACCATCCCCCAGGTCCTCCACACCTTCCCTGCATTCACATGCTCCCCTGTGGCCCACTTAAGGCGTATACTCCACAGAGCGACTGGAGCCTCAAAAGCTGAAGAGCAACAAAGGGCCACACAGAGGGCAGCACTCGCAGTCACCCCCCACCCCACTGCAACGATCCACACCCCTACGATGGAGGACATCAGCAGCCGTTCCTCTCTGGATACAGCCAAACGTTGTTACATCATTAGACTATTAGCCATGAGGGTTAAATCAGATCTGATGTCAAAGTGACCCGCTCCCACCTGTTAAGTGAAGGTGGCTGGGACTTCAGTTCGGTTCATCTGACCACATGCACCCACTGAATTTAAGAAGACTTTTCTTTTTTTAAACACTTTACAGTCTACATTAAGGGTTGGCAACAGATTAGCCATCGCTGCAACAGTGGCCTTGATGCAATAAGCAGCAATATTTAAATAACCCATCTTAAAATGCTGAAATGTGCTGTAATCATGATCCAGAAATTGTACATTATCAAGAGAAAAACAGAAAACTACTCCAGCGTGTCTTCTTAAGAAGTCGCCGGTCTGTTTTTAGTACTGAAATGTAATACTGCAGTAATACAGTCGCAATAGACGCCCCCGTTATATCAAAAAACACAGAGAAACCTAAAACAAATCCTAATTAAACAGTCCCACGCTCTGTGTGTAGGGTGGGTGTGTGTGTAGGGTGTGTGTGTGTGTGTAGGGTGGGGGTCTTATTTCACTAAACAAACAAATATGCAGCTGACTTTAGTCTGAAAGCAATGAAAATGGATATGAATTATTTACCCAGGCAGCGTCTCTTAAAGTGATTGGAAAAGGAACAGGATACAAAGAGCAGGTGGCACGGTCCTATTTTTGCTCTCCGCCTGCCTTTAGGTAAGTGGTAATGAGATCTGATAACTAGTCGTTTGACATCCTGCCCTCTGCTATGGCCAGAAAATCTGAAAATGACACTTAAACAGATAAAAAAAGAATGAATTGTTATTTTAGAAACATCTTTCTCTTTAAATCAATGATGGAAATCACTAGATTCACAGAATTATTGATTATTTTAGTATTCACATTATTAATAGAGTATGTATGTTTTGTTTAAGGACAAACAATAGAAACAGGCTTAACGTATAACAAGCCAACCCCTCCGCCCATATGTCGGGGACATTAATTAACAAATTAATTAATTTATTAATCAGGTAATTGTGAAAACTCCAAACCTTGACGGTACTCCAACTGTCCGGCACGGTACTAGAATATCCCACTTAATTCTCAAGACATGAAACACAGGCTTGAATGATTACTTTGCCAATTCAACACCCCCAGGTAAGCTGAGCACCTGTCGGGCCTCACAACCTGCTTGTGGTGCACAGCTGCTTCCCTGACTAATGAAGACAACAGGGGCACATCTCACAGAGGATTCTGATGCAATTCTAAGAAACGTGCTCCATTCTGTTTACGAAGTTGAGAAGGGCGACTAACGTTGTGGCTGTCGACGTCATGGGCTTACGTGTTGAGGCATTCAATTGCAATTTTAGGAATCGTGTCCCAGCACCAGACAGGGGGTACGTTCTAGTCGCAAAGCTGATAATATAATAAAGGCCAGTTGTGTCCATTTATTCTCTGAGGGTTTAGTCTGAGGATCTACTGCAAGATTCAAGATGTTTATTCATCACATGACTAGTTATACACGTACAACAAGCAGAGAAATGCATCCAGACAGAATAAGCTATAATTAAAAATAATTAGGCTTAAAACTTAACATCAAACCTAAACTAGGTTATCACACACAATCAGGTAAGGGCGAAAATACCACCTGGGAGTTCTGGGGTAGGAGACAGACCTGATACAAATAAAGAGCTGATGTATAAAGATCTAAATCTACAAATTATGACAAATTAATTTCCCTCAGGATTAATAAAGTTAAATCTACGTTTCGTGTCTGTTCTTCAAACGCTTTCCAAACAATTAAACAAGCTTAGTCACAACCATTTCCTCAGCAGAAGTTATGAAGACATTCATTTTACATTGTAAGTAAAGAAATCAAAGTTTAGTCTAGAAAAGTGTCAAGAATATTAAAATGCAAAAGTAAGCACGGTCAGGATAATGGTGAACCATCTGGCTGGGACCAACTTGTGTGGACCCAGCTTCTTGTAGCTAGCCCAAATACTGTAAATCTGGTGATGGAAAGTGAAATTGGAAAGCTTTTACCACAGCAAACACCACCACCAACACTCAAGTCGATAACAAAGACCGTTAGCCGAGTGTGCAGTTCTCCTCAGGTTAGCCGTTAGCTGCTAACAATGGACAGGCAGCGCAGCTTTCGGTGACTAATTAGCATTTTTAAAATGTCTACTTAAGAAAATAAAAGAGCTAAAATAATTCCATGTGACCCTTTCCACCTTTTAAATGACAAAAAACATATTTAAAAACGTCGCAGCTCACTAGATCGACAATTCTGCTAATATTAGCGTAGCTGAAACCAAAAGCAGCATTAGCCAGTGATAATAACGTTAGCGCCAGTCTGGTTATTCAGTAAATAACCAGTATGACTCGAACACAACGCACATGACCGGTTCAGTTTAGTCAGTTTTGCGAGAAACGGAGCTGAAGCGCGAGCCGTTAGCATCTTCTGCGGACTAGCCACAGCGAAGCACCTGCTCCGGGGCTCCGTAGAAAAGGATGCTGGGCGAAAGGGATACGGCTTCAGAAACTAGCTAGCCCTGTTAGTTCGCGGCTAAACGTTTTAATTACAATTACTGTACATATATTATTCATTTCAAATGTCAGTTTAAGCGACGACACTGCGGAAAATACAAAACAGCCCACAAAGGCAGCACTCGGGAGGAGAAAATTACCCGAAGGCGAAGAGAAACGGAGCATTTATTTACAATGGAAATCATTTCCAGATGACTGACTGACTTAGCGGCTGATTAGCTTTCCACACAGCTCACAATAAAGTGGGAAAGCCCGTCACGTTTCCTTTTCAGCAGAGAAAACAAGTGCGAAAAAAGAAGCAGCAGCAGCAGCAGCACCAGCAACAAACCCACATTTCGACAAGTAGCGTTTAATAAAACATGGAAATCAACAAGCAGCCGTAATATTCACCTGAAGTGTGCGATTATATGTGTGGATGAGGATGAGGATGGCAGAGGCGGTGAGGATGGAGCGCGAGGTGGTTGTTGTTGTTGTTGGTGGGTTACAGTCGCCAGGACTACGGTGACTATGGCGCCGAATCACGGGGCAACGGTTGCTATAAAGCGACGCCTCAACCAAACCCCAGAAGCCAAGGACCAGGCGGAAGCGCGCGGTGTGGGGCGGGACTGTTGCTAAAAGTCCCGTCGGTTTACATGCGCGCTAAGTTTTCTTCTATGATTCAATATATTAAATAAATCCGAAAATCTAATTTTCCAATTTTTGTCAACATCAGACGGCCCAACCGTTTTTTTGTCACATATGTTCTCGAAGACAGAAACTTGTCAGAGTTTAATAATACAATTTAACACACACACACACACACACACACACACACACACACACACACACACACACACACACACACACACACA
>JBBIGC010000036.1:13027050-13037056 GCA_037576955.1 Lepidarchus adonis
TCAGTGGGTGTGTTATGGGCGTGTCAGTAGGTGTTATGGACATGTCAGTGGATGTGTTATGGGCATGTCAGTAGGTGTTATGGGCATGTCAGTGGGTGTGTTATGGGCGTCAGTAGGTGTTATGGGCATGTCAGTGGGTGTGTTATGGGCGTGTCAGTAGGTGTTATGGGCATGTCAGTGGGTGTGTTATGGGCGTCAGTAGGTGTTATGGGCATGTCAGTAGGTGTGATGGGCGTGTCAGTGGGTGTGTTATGGGCGTGTCAGTAGGTGTTATGGGCGTGTCAGTGGGTGTGTTATGGGCGTCAGTAGGTGTTTTCAGAGTCATGTGACATGACGCACCTGACGCATGTTGACGCATGTTGACATGTTTAAAATGGCATTTGACACATGCTTTGTGTGTGTGTGTGTGCGTGTGTGTGAGGTTTGTGTTAGTGTGTGTGTGTAAAACTAGTTTTATGTGTTGTTTATTTTAAAGAGCACCTTATGGCCTTTGAGAAGGCAGAACGTTAGTCGTGATAAGCTGTTGTGTTGGAGACAGAGGACTTTTGCACATTTCAGCTCCAACAAGATGCTTTAACAAATGGCTTGAGGGTTGTAAACAAATATTTACAAAACATTTAAGCCTTTATATTTGAAATAGCTTGGAGATCACTCTTCTCCAGTCAGTAATATAATACTTCATATATCACATTGCATTTTTCTGACAACCATGTGTGTTCTAATGGAACCGGGGTGGGTAATACAGTATATCTGTATGTTATCAGAACTAAAACATGATTTATATATTATATATTAAGTGTCACCAGAATTTCGAGAACACTGAACTATTGTTACAAAGATGGATTTACAACAATTATATAGTCTGAAATCAACAAGTGTATAGAAACTCTGTAAATGACATAGTAACAAGTGGGTTTCAAATGATTATGCCATTAAAAATTGTACTAATAACAATTTATGCAACAATTGTTGGATTTTGACCTTATCTTACTTCTTGATTTTACAAAAAAAACATATTCAATTTAAAGTATTTAAAGTTTTAGTTTTTTTTTAAACCATTTTTTTAATCCAAAATGTAGTCATGGCCAGTTTTTACCAGCCAGGTTTCCCACATCACATGTTGCTACCAAGCTGAGAGGATGACGGATAGCGTATGCTTCCTCAAAGTCTTGTGACCATACATTTTTTCCAAATTTTATGAACATCTCTTGACAGCTTAACACAGTTAGAGATCTCTTGTCGCCTATTCTGTTATATCAGCTAACAGATTGACCATTGTCTCGTATGACCAAATGTTCTGGAAGAGGTTTACAGTTTGGGGGGAGAGGGAGGGCCAGTTTGCCTTTTTGAAACTGAGAGCTACTTCACGGGTACGAAGTATGAGTCATACGAATGGCGACCAGTTTGATACACGCTTCTTAAATAACAAATTTACTCTAATTAACTGTAGTTATGTTTTATTAATAACGATTAATGATACTCATCTATGGATACTGATCCCGTTTATGATTTTATCAACGATGACTTAACAAGGTGGGAAACATTTAATATCACTACTCTACACTTTATTTATATTAATCTCAAGAATTGTTTAAAATAATTTTTTTTGGGATAAGAAACCTTCTCTGCGCCGCTCTCTGGCAACATTTTTAACACACACAATACTGACCATTGAGCTAGAATGAGTTTACGTAAACTTATCTATACTTTACGTATAATAAACATGTTTTAAATGCTTTTTAATCGCCATTAACAAATCTATGCAATGCAATATGGAAATCAGATTAAAGAAGAAGCAACAGGATGAAATCCAGTTTTAGATGCTGCTCATTGGTGATTTTTTGGAACCACCACATGTGGTCCTTGGGGGCCCATGACTTAGAACATATCTGGCATATTTTAAATGTTTCTTGATTCCTTTTGTTTATTTCATCATGTTCACAAACCTAAATGGCACAAACTGTGATAGTTTTGTTCACAATACATTCCCTGACAATACAAATATGGCCAACAGTGAAAGAATTTATCTTTAATTGTTGATTTGGTGTCTGTTGAACACATTCAGTGAGAGTTAGTACCTGCTGTTAGCCGGAGGAAGCAGGGGCAGTGTGAGGTGGGAGCCGCTGGGCGAGGGATGAACCTGGGACACAGCTGGAAGCTGCATGGGGCTGTGTAGACTGGTCGTTTGGCTCGACTGGTTGAGGGAGAATACATCTGCCATACAGACATAACAGACTCAAAGTGGATTTGCACATAAGATACCAATATATTTCCAAATCTGAAAAATTTATTTTCAATGTCGTTCATTGTTCTTTGGGTAGTTTCCCAAAGGAAAAGCGGAGTACCTGTATACAAGTCCGAGGCTAAACCAGGCGACTGGCACAAATTGCGATCCCCCACGTCTAAAGGTGACAGGCTGTGCTGCAGTGGCTGTATGGTTAAACACTCTGACAGTCCGTCTTGGTAGTGCTCTGTGCTGGCTCTTAACTGTTAAACACAAAAAGAAAACAATAAACGGACATATCGGTCCCTACTTACACAGATAGGTTGGCTCAATTAATTTTAATCACATTTTTGCTTAAACAAGTGATTCCTCTTTTGGACTAACTGTGCGTTTAGCGTGATGTTTCTCTGTAGTGAACAGGAATTGACCGTTAGCAAGAACTGGGTACGTTCAATGGAAGTACTGTAGATTAAATGCTGCTTTTATGAAAAATGATGAAGAAAACCTTGATTTCAAAGGATAAAAATTAGAATTTTAATACATTTTTTAGATTTTTTGAACATGAATTAATTCCTTGAATTATTTATTACCTTTAATATTCCTAAATGATATCAGCCATCCCAACATAAAGCACAAAAATGACATACACAGTGCATGTATATATGTATATCTACACAAATTCATTGTGCAGCACTGGTGTTAGAATTTCAGCTGGCTATTTTAAGCACATCAGTGACATTAAATCCACAGAACAGATGCTACACATATTTTCTGCCTATTTCCAGTCATGTAGCAGCATGCCGTAAGTAGCTGTATCTATGGTGATGTGATTTGTTTTCTTTCTGCGATAATGAGTACAACTCCTACACGAGTTATAGGTTTACCCTCTGTACCAACAACACCCTTGTAAACTGATATGTGATCTAATATGAGCACATGATGTTGGAATGCATTTAAAGGATGTGTTTCTTTGGGGATGCAAATCATTAGTAGAGAATTTTTTCCCTAAATGACACGTAAATGACAAAATTGCGCAATATTGGATGTTTTTGCATCTACACTGGATGTTTCACATTACGACAGGAACGTGTTTCATTTTCTTTATTAATGGGTGAATTTCTCTGTCTCCTGCATTAGCCGTGAATTTGAGCTTGAGCATATGCAGCGCTGAGGTGATAGGTTAGTAATGATCAAGTGACTCTCACCTTCTTCCTGGCCTGCTGCTCCTTGGTGGAGTGTGATTTGACATGCTTGCGCAAAGAGCTGGGATCTGTGTAACGCTTCATACACCCTTGAATCTGACACGCGTACGGTTTCTGCACAGATAGAAACACGCTGGTAGTGGTGAGGTATTTTCAGGAGTGCACCTGCTCCATCTTCCTCGCAGAGCTGTGTGTGGGTGGGCTGGAGTGAAGATGTTAGAGAGATGATGGGCTTGCTGCATGGCCGAGCAGTTACAGGGCAGGGCTGTGTGATTATTTTTCTCAGTACTGAAATGGCGAAGATCTATCACAGTCGTTCAGACAATTTCAAAGGAACGTTACTGCTATTCATCATTTCTAAAAAAAAAATTAAAAAGAAAGAAATAAGGCTTTCCTTTCATTCATTTTCCAAACCACTTATCCAGTTTGGGTCATGGGGAAGCTGGAGGTGATCCCAGCTGAGTATGGGCACAAGGCAGGGTTCACTATGGGCAATCACTGCAATTTACTGCTTCTTTACTATAATTTATGCTATTTATCTTATTTTACTGCTTTCATTTAAAATCACAGTTTACATTTGTAGTTTTTTGTTACCATTGTACTTTTTAAGACTTTTGTCATTTTTACATGTTGCAGTCGCCACATAAGCAATTTCCTTAGGGACAATAACGTTTTTCTGATTCAGATTCTGATTCAGATTCTGATTCAGATTCAGATTCTGATTCCGATTCCGATTCCGATTCCGATTCCGATTCCGATTCCGATTCCGATTCCGATTCAGATTCTGATAGAGTAACCAAAACCACAAGACTTTGGACAGTGTGAGGAAACCACACTTGCTGTGAGGTGACCACTGTGCCTCCCACAATCATACACAATTTCTTCAAATGTACATATCGTTATATAAGAATAAGACTGACCTTGTCACTTTAAATCACAATTTATTTCTAAGTTTGACTCTACAAATATATAAATATCCCACCACAACATGTAACCTAAAGTTGTCGACACACAACTGCCTTATAGAATGATCTAACTCCATATAGCTAAGCTCATTTACAATGCAATTAAAAAAGTTAACTTTAAAATTAAAATGATGATTTCAGATAAAATGCATCTTCTCTTAAACTGTAATTTAAAAGTGTAAAACTACAGAAATGTTCTTATTTCAGTGTGCTTAATCAACAAACGTGTCTAATTGTATTTTTCAATCAACTTTAATGAAGCTTTGGCTCCATCCACACTCAGCACAATCACTTTGGGTCATTTCTGCACATTTAGCTTCGGATTAGAGATTTTTTTCATCTGGATTTATGCTTTGTGTTTGAATATAATTTTTTTTACCGTACAAAAATATTTGCAAGAATATGTATAGTCATCTGGCTAAGAGTTATTGTAATATCTATTGCATTACCTAACAGCATTATCATAATAAAAATACTGCCATAAAAGCTCAATAAAAAAATGCAGATACTTTTCAGTCTCTGGGGTTGTACCTACAAGTTGAAACAATTTCATTATAAAAAAATGTTTTTACAGTATAAACTGCTGTACAACGTAATATTACCTCTATATAAAGTCTCCTATATAGACTGTATAGTCTATAGTACACGACAGTGATTCTACCCATTCCATTTCTATATATTTTTACAGTATTTTTTCATAAAGGATGATTAAGATAGACTCACTGTGTCGATATGTGTGCGCTGGTGCTTGGCGCGGTCACTGGAATTGCTGAAGGCTTTTTGACAACCTGGGTGCTGACATGTGTAAGGCTTCTCTCCAGTGTGGCTCCGCAGGTGGATCTTCAGGTTCTCCAGGCGGGAGAATGCCTTCTGACAGCCCTCAAACTGTCCAAGGATGAATAAAAGAGAGAGATTGCTGCTTCAAATATGAATATGCGTCAAACATGGATAGAACAGAGGGGACTGGACCCGAGGGTTGACTGGCGTTTCAACCAGGAGGGGTCAGTGTTTTACTGCACAAGTCAATCAAGCGCCTCTCCATGACTCCTCTGGTACCACACCCCTCCCTGAGCACATTACCTGCTCCCTGCAGACATGAAATGTTCTGAATATGTAGACCACTGTGATTGACACCGAATGATATAAAGAATTCCTTTTTTTCGTTCCTGGGCAGAAACAGCCTTCAGCAATGACGCCAGTCTGTTGGAGTCTCATTAGTAAAGCATTAAAGTAATAAAAAAGCAACAGCATCAGCATTATTTTGCAGTGAGCTCACCCATGAGGCATGTTTGTCACATGGTCTTTGTCCTCTCGGTCCAAAATGACACGAAAGCCTGTTCGTCTGCCGGGTATGAAACGAATCGAACCATCGTTAACTAATGACTGATTGTGTGCGATGACACAAAAATTCACGGGGAGGAAACTTTCCTAGAAGTCTGGAAATGTACATTCACTATTTCTGCTTTGATCTTTCGCCAATCATTCCAAATCCCCTCCTCCCAATGGCCACTCAGTGCTGGTTAATGCTAAGTAAGTGCTTCCAACTGTGAGAGTAGGCTTCCTTATGATTGGCTGTGATTGCCATGTTTTATTGGGTGCAACTTCCCCCCCCAAAAATCCCACAGCTGCTAGCTGTATATAATCATGTTCTCCAAGCTCTACTGGGGGCGCCATGATTAACTCACAATCCCGCTAAACGCTCTACTTCAACAACATATGGTCCATTAATGTCGATTTCTCCCTGAGAAGAAAGCAGCAGAACATTTTATTCCCCTAAACAACTCAAGTTTGTTTGGTCCACAAGACGACAATATAGGACGTTGGTTTTTTTGGGTGCGTTTCTCGTTCTGAGAACTGTTCTGGCTTGGTGTTCAGTTCTCCAACAATTCCGATGCCATCTACTGTGTCTTCCCTTAGATCAGTGTCTAATTACATGGGGTTTATTTGAGAAGCTGAATGTCTGGGTCTGGGATTAAACACTTGCTTATCAAAGGAGCCAGAAGAAAGCGATGCTATTTCGCAAGTGCTTCACACAAATGGAATACTGTCTTCCAAAAATACCAGTGAAAATAACCCCCACACGAATTTCCTACTAACGCCTGCTTGTAAATTCTGAGCTATCGATTGCAGTGGACATTCAGAAGCACTGAGTCACCAACGTGCATCCAGAAAAGGACAATTATAACAGGCTTACTGTATCTTTAATCCTTTGTCATGTTTGTTGTAAAGGTCTCTTAAGGGTGCGACTGGAACCATTAGAGGTAGAAATTATAAGCGCTGTCTTCTTTAATCACCGTTTACTCATTAGGGTGCTAAACTAGCCCCCACACAATCGTGACTGCCCAGCAAGGATAAGAGGAACACAAGGCGGGAGAAAAGGAGCCAAATCAATAAGCATTCAGCTCAGGGCTGTGGAGAAAACAACAGACGCAACATCAGACGGCAGTGCCTCGGCGCTTGGAGTGGCCTTTCAGATTTATTTAATAAAGCTCCAGACCCTGCTGGCTCCACAGAGAGGCCGGAGGAACTAAAAAGACAGCAGCGCGGCTCCTGTGCTCCCCTCAAAAGCCGCAGCCAGCCCCTGACAGGCCGTGGCAGCCCGCCATGCCCCGCCACATAATGGCAAGCCTGTCCCATGCCAGCAGTCAGGCTGCGAACATCTCTCCCTCTCCTCCCCCTTTTTCTTACGTGAAGCCCTGGCACCTTCAGCACATCAACAAAAACAACAGCTTTTTAACAAAAAAAATATCTACTATTTTTGTAATATCTATAGTAGCAGTGACTAGAACATTGGAATCAATCATTCGGAGGTAACCAGGAAAAGCTAGAGTAATTAGAGCTGTCATACGATGGTGTTGCTCTGAGGTAAGGTTCGTTCGGTTGAGCAGAAGACCTACGCCCACGTTGGTGAGAACAAAGGCATCTAACTACAGAGACAAAAGAGTTCTCTTCAAGATGCCAGTGCAGTTTCCCTCCTTCTCGTCATCTAAAACCGCCAAAAGGTGGGTCATGTGATCAGTGTCTTATTCAGTACCGTAGACGGAGCCAGACCCACAACTTTCTCATCGACAAACTGCCACTCAGAGTTTGAAAACAATGATACAAATCCAATTGCTCCACATAGAAGAAGAATCTAATGTTCTAGTCCTTTCCAAGCTTTGGTTTCTAATCAGTATAGCACTTAAAAGCTGTAAATAAAAAAAAAAAATTGACACTAAATAAAAATAAAGATTGACGCTGTCAATAAAAATAAAGATTAACACTGTAAAAAAAAAAATAAAGATTGATGCTGTCTATAAAAAAAAAGATTGACGCTGTAAATAAAAAAATAAAGATTGACGCTGTTAATAAAAATAAAGATTGACGCTGTCAATAAAAAAAAAGATTGATGCTGTAAACAAAAAATAAAGATTGACACTGTCAATAAAAAAATAAAGATTGATACTGTAAATAGATAAATAAAGATTGACTCTGTCAATAAAAATAAAGATTGACGCTGTCAATAAAAATAAAGATTGTTCAAGTGTGTGCCGAGGTACAGAAAATCCTAAAATGACTAAAAAAGATGCAGAAGTGTTGAAAATGAAGTTGTGATAAAGAATAAAAAGACAGATAATAACAAAAAAATTAAGGTAGTTAAATTAATTTTAAAGTAATTCCTGTTTACAAATGTGCGTACTTCTGTAAAAAGCTCAATACAATATGTAAATCCATTGCATAAATTATTAGTTTATGTCAAATAACAGTATTTTTAATTTGCAAATGATTTGAACAGTTGTGTGCCACAACTAATCTTGACTTAAGTAAGCTTATGAATCATGTATTATCTTAATTAATTGGGATTTTCACTGATTTGATCTTTTTTTTGCATAAGTGATCATCGAAATGTAAACAGGTTGAAATGTAAAATGGCTCAAGTTTGGAGAAACTTGCTCAATTGTCTTTACAGTTGTGGTGATAGGAACCAGATCTACCGTGAGGTCTACAAAACAGCCAGTGAACCTACATGTGTTCTCACAACACCTTGCAAATCCAACATAAATGGATGCTGTAGTAGCAGGCAGTTTGAGGTGGGGGTAACAAGGGTTGCAGTTCCCATTGTTAGCAAAAATCAAATTCATGCCCCCAGTGAACCTGCCAACACACAGCTGGTGGTGTGGAAGCATTGCCAGCACTTACGTGTTAAAAAACGCAAATCACCTACTGACTCAAGCAATTTAATGATTCCAACCATTGAGCCGTATTCCCCTTCAACAAAACAGTTTCATCATTTCAATATCTAATGAAAAACACAATCCATTGCTCTCAACAGGATCTCCAACTGACAATGTCCTTTTAAAAAACTCCTAAATGGATTCTGGCATAGGTGCAAAAATCTAGAAGAACTAGTTAAGGACCTTTTACACCATGTGGAGCCTCTTTGAAAGGCTCTTCACCCTTCACATTTTTCACTTTCCAAAAAAAATTCTTAAAAGAACCATCTCCTGAAAGGTTATTTAGACCAAAAGCGGCTCTTAATATGGTCCACCTGTCAAGGAAAATGAAACATGACGGGCAGTTCAGAACAAAGAGCAAGTCGGCAACAACCAATGGATCAGACAAACAACTTAAAGACCACCTATAAAGATCCTTGCCAAACCTCCTGATAGAATGCTTTTGTAGCTCCTATTTCTGGTGGCCAGCCCAAAGTTTTCTCCTGGCTTCCATGGTAACCCTCAACACGATTACCTGCTTTTCTGATTAAAAAAGAAAGACAGAGATAGAGAGAGAGAGAAATGCCAGTCCTTCACTGTAGGATATTGACTTATGTAGTACAATACCTGTGAAGTACTATGGGCAAAAGTAATAACTGATATTTCTGCTGTGAATATCTCAGCATTCCATAATATGTGTTAAAGAATTGCAGTGCAAGTCGGGAGGAAAACGATCTGTGTAAATCGTATATTATTTCAAAACAATCTGAACATGTATCCATAAGTAAGTGGCTAAACCAACAACTAACGCTCAGGACAAGTCCAGACATGCTTTGCTGACTTCCTGCAATTGTGAAGCATAACAGAACCTCTGTAATTACAATCAAAGCTCATATATCTGTTTGGCCGTTCCAGTACGGCTTGTCTGTCTGTCAGACTTCAAACTGTCTTTAGTTAAAGCCTTTGGAAAGCATCAGTAGCTTTCTACGCTGTAAAAAACAGCTACACCCAAGACCAGGTGGGCTAGCCTTCATGCCCCATGTGCATCTGTGAGCAATGGATGTCACCAATTCACCAGTTGTCCTTCCTTGGATCACTTTTGCACAACTTCTGCACACCTGGAACTCTCCGTGTTGGAGATGACCTGACCCTTGCCGAAGTGACTCCTTACTCTCGCCCATTTTTCCTACTTCCAACACTGGAACACAAGAACTGACTGTTCAATTATGGCCTAATTCAGCTGCCATTGTAATGAGATAACAATATAATCAATGTTCACCTCTCAGTGGTTGTGGCTGATCAGTCTTCTGAGAAAGTGAATGTAGTTTAAGCTTCACCGTTGGATCTTAAAAGGAACCCCGACTATTATGACAAGTTACTCTGAATATGTTACAAATTACCTCCGATTCATAAAAATATACT
>JBBIGC010000036.1:13037156-13048258 GCA_037576955.1 Lepidarchus adonis
ATACCTCATATATATTATTGAAAGCACAGTACATATTTTAGCTCAAACTTGTCATAGTAGTCGGGGTTCCCTTTAACGTTGTAAATTTGAGGGTACACGTACATTTATACCGTAGGTAGCCCACTTTTTGTTCTACCAGGGTACAGTGAAGATAAAAAAAGTGGCAGTGGCAGAGATTTTTCAGCTCAGGAACATTTTTCTTCCCTCTTTGGTCTATGATTACATGCTCGACAAAACCATCCAACTGTTCCAGGCTCCATGGCAACAGGAACGGTTTTAAGTAATGAGTAAGTGTTTGGAGTGAAAGGTCGACCACAGGTATGTGCGCCATTAATGATTGCTAAGTTCGGATGAGGCGAGGAATGGCCGTAGATCGCCCTTTTTTGCTGAACCTGTGTACTATCACAGCAGGGACCGAGCCAGGAGGTCACTCTCTTGCTTCCTGCCTCTGGATTTGTAGGGCCACTGTGTCTTAGGAAGGTGTAGCACGCTCAGAAATAACCATGGAGAGTGGGCTAGGGAGGCCGACGGCTAGCAGTCTTGTCTCAGGCTGTGCCACGCCTGCTGGCAGTCTCTTGACTGCTGACAGCCTGTCCAGCTGAGAAGTCAGTGGCAGGAAGCAGACCATTTCTTTGCCAGCAGTAAAGCGTAGGCCCTTTGTGCAACTTTAATAACGGCATAATTGCGTAAACTCCCTTGTCAGTCATCAGGGACTTTTACTAATTAGCCGACGGCCAGAGAAACGAGCGAATACCTCTACAGCCGAAGAGCCATCCCGCCTAACCTCAGCATGAAAACACGTCAGAACCCACAATGGTCATCTTAGCATTTTTTGGAAAACTAAACAGCTGAGATGGATGGCAGCAAAGCACATTTAAAGCACATTCCTGGATGGACTGTTTTTTTATTTTAATTTTATTTAATTTTATATTCAGAATGGTATATGGTAAAATGGTATGGTAGAATATATGGTAGAATGGTAAAAATGCAGACGGCATTTTTAAATTGTTAAATTTTAAACCTCCATATTTTAAAATGCATTTTGATGCCCTTAAGCACTCTGTTCATGGTGTCCTCCTTTCTTTTGTATCCAGTCTCTATTATTCCCATGGCTTTCTACTGCCATTTCAGTGTTCCTACTGCTGGTGCCACCCCTGAAGCTATGTAGATTTCATGGGGGCTCTCCATAGAGGGTAGATCCAACCCAAAAGTCCCTAGAACTGTTTGAAAGTTGTTGTTTTTTTAATCAAGTACACTTTTCTAGGGAAGTAAATTATTTTAAAGGATTTTTTAAGGGAGTGTAATTGAACCAAATATTTTAATTATTTATTATTTAAGCTGAATTTAATCATATATATATATATTTTTTTTAATTTATTTTTTTTTCTCTGTAAATCTTTTTAAAAAGTAAAGGAAGTTTGACTTTTAATAGTAGCAGAACCCTTGTTTATGAACAGACGTTTACAGAATCATTTTCAATACATTTAATTAAAGAACCATTCGAATGATGTCTTTACTCAAGAACCCTGGAAGAACCATTTTTATGGTATGAAACTCATTAAGGACCATCTGAGGGTACATTAACATTAGCATGCACCTTTCTGACAGTGTGGAGGTGGATAGTGAATCTATTTACTCATTAATCTTATTCTACTTAATATTTGTGAGAACCATGGTCTACTTTTAATTAGTTCCACTTTAACCATTAAACATTATTTTACTACTTTGCTGTTGTTCACACCACTGTGAAACTTTAGCGTTTTACTTTAGACTTCTAGGAACTCCAAGAAGAGAAGAGAAATGTTGGATGTTCCACTGCTGTTCTAAAGCTAGCGCAGTCCTGCAAAAGGTGTTGAACCTGAAGTTAATTTTGGCTACTAGTCATTATTTAATTCAAGTGATCAGTTTTGGTATAGGTTTAGGCCGCGCTGTTCATGGTCGTATGGTACTTCTCTAATAGTAAGGTACTCTGCATACCGTGCATTTGTTGGGTTTCTCTCCAGAGTGTACCCTCATGTGGATAAGAAGTTTGTAACGAGCATTGAAAGGCTTGTGTCTCCTTGGACACCCTTGCCATAAGCAGGTGAAGTCTTCTCCTTTGCGCTGGTCCACATGAAGCTTCTCAATGTGCTTAACCAGTTCCACTTTGTGGCTGTAAGTGGCGCTACAGTCCATCCAACGGCAACAGTGTCCCCCATTAAAATCATCTAGCTCCCCCTCTTCCTCCTCCACCATGGGGCACAGAGGTAGAGACTGTCCAAGAATGCTGGGATTGTCCATATGAGGCAGAGGGTGTGGATCTAGAAAGTCCTGACTACGCCCCAGATTTCCACCTGGGGGTTGGTGTACATGGTGGGAGTGATAGGGTGGAGGAGGGCCCCTAGGAGGGCTAGGAGTCTTGACCATGGCTGCCATTTCAAACTGAGGCAGGTTGTCATGAACATTTCCTGCTGTTGCAATGATGCTAATCTCTTGTCCGGGTAGAAGCTGATGTTCTACTACCAGATTAGTCCCTCCTCTTTGTTTCACTCCTTTCTCCAGTTTCTGCATGCTGATGCTCACTTTTGTCGGGTGGTGGTAACAGGTTAGGTCGTGGCCAAGTGAAGAGCTAACCGGACTGGAGTTAGTGATGGTAGTACTGGGAATACAGCTTCCCCGGACTCCAAGGAGATGCCCACATACGTCAGACTGCAGGGGTGAAGGCGTAGGTTGAGAGGCAGGAGAACTCTGAGAACCAATGATGTAGGCCACCAACGAGGTGGGAGAGGTTCGAATGATGGAGTTCAAGTCAATGCCAATTCCATCAGATAGAGGTGAGATAGAAAGGGCTCTTTTCTTGCAGCGTCCAGAATGTCGGGGGCTGTTGCCATCATCCTTAAACAGATAAGCCGGAAGAGAATTTGGGTTGGAGATGCTGGTAGCTCCAGACATTGCCGTGCCTGGTGGAAGGCTCAGAAGCTCTGGCACTTCAGCCTTCTGACTGTAGCTGTTCTGCTCCCCCAATGGTGGCAGCACGCGGTATCCATAAGGCCAGTCTAGCTTGCTGCTGCGTATCGACTGGCTTTCTGCAAGGCTTAGGGTGGTGGAGGCCAAGGACTCTCTCGACAACACAGACCTGCACCAGAAACAAGTCCCCAAATGTAAGCACTGTTCCCAGATCAACAATCCAAACAATTTCCTAACTGGAACACACACAGTTTAACACTTTACTGAAGGGTAACATTTGTAAGAGTACATGACATCTCCATAAGCATTTCATGAAACATTCACTGAGGTTTTTCCCCCCAAATTGTGTAGTTATAAAGGCTTTTTTAATCAGTTGTGATGTCATTTCACCTCATCAAGTGTTATGACAACAAATATACTGTATGTCATGGCTTATGTAGATGTCATGTAGATGTTATGAACACTTGACTTTGGTCAAATCTTCCTAGCAAGAAAGCTGTTGAATGTCATTTTTTGCAATGTCGTTTGATAGCCTTTCAGCCTAGTTTACCTGGCATCTGTGAAGGGTACTAAAAGACCCAGAGAATGAGGAGGGCAGTGAGCAGAAGTTTGGAACGTTCCTGTAGACACTGGACTCAAACTCTGGACCACCATAGCACTGTTCGTCACCTGAAGGTTTGATCTCCCACACTGTCCCAATAGTTTTCTATGAGAACCTGTGAAGGAGTAAATGCGGGGTCATCAAATCTGGGCCTGGTGGACCACAGTCCACTAGAGATTTCTGTTTTCCAAAAAACGTTTTCAACAAAACACACTAAGCAGCGAACTGGGATCTACTACAGTCGTGTCATTTGTCTCATTTCCTTCAGACAGATTTGATCTATACTTTATTAATCCCTATCATAGTAAAGGCTTATATTCTCTTATGCTTTGTGGACTACAAACATGAGTGTGTGTCTGGACTCTCACAGATTAATGATTTAAAATGCAGACTACAAGAATACCATTTGCTCTTTGTGAGTTAATATTAAACTCGACACTACTTGAATAAAACGAAACCATAAAGATTAAACAAGCAATATCCTTCGTAAAAACATGACCTATGTTCATAGAACTTTCTAGCATAAATTATGTCACTTTATTTAAGGTAGAATGATCATATGACCAGTAATACCTTTTCATATAAATGGCATCATATTACCAGCCTTTTCATTCATAATTTCCATTCTAAGCTGTTTGGCATTTGCTGCTAGATTATGCGACCTTAGTTTCATTCATTAAAACCCCTGTATTAAGGGAGTCCAAATTCGGCCCTGGAGATTCAGCTCATCTGTTCATTCTAAGCTTTAGTGAGTGTGTCTGAGGATGGGAACAACCAAATTGTTGTGGATAAAGACTGGATCTGGACACCCCTGCCTTTAATCAAGGAAATCAAATTTCCATACAATCCCCTTGGGGAACCCTGTGTTGAGGGGTTGTGTATGTGCACGCCGCATTGGTTCCTGGTCCTGCCTGCAAACACTCAACAGTAACCCAGGGACCGTTCTAGATTGCTGGCAGCCATAGCAGTTCCCTCGCCATGTTAACATCTCATCATTAACACCACACAAATGGTGGCTGGCCACTCACTCGCCATTCTGGTTATCAACCTCATTTCTGCAGAGGGCAGCACACTTGTATCAAAGTGCGAGGTCAGGGCATGGGGCATGACACGAGCGGGTTCCTCTGTTTTCTTTCCCCTTGCACATGGGCCCCATCATCCCATCTTGCATTGGCGGCATGCAAAGAGAGGTTGAAAAAAACATGCCAAATGCATGTAGCTATTACGATGCATAAAACCAGATAAATAGTATTTAATAGACATTAGGAGAACAGGTACAATACACAGTAATATGGGCCCTTTAAGTGAAACACTTAATAAGTTAGAACGTTATGTAATACACACGCTCACAATTCAGACACAGATTAAACTACATAGCATTCAGCCCAGCCTGTGATGCTAAACATTTACAGGGGGCAATGTAGCAAAGCCATTGTACATGAAGTAGGGAGACAATCATGAAAGGCCTACAGTTCCACCAAAAGACAAATACGATCAAATTTCTTTCATTTCATCCTTAAACAATTACTGCTGGCAGAAATGTAAAGCTGTGTTTTGCGTATAGAAACGTGACACCTTTTGTCTTCCTTAAAAAGGGATGCATGAATACTCATGAAATTCCCAAACCTGTGGAGCTTGGAAACACTTTCTGCTCTGTTAATTACTAATGAGTTTCCTTTTTCTTTTTTGCCTGGGCCATGGCTCGTTTAGGAGCAAGCTTTCTGCTTGGTTAATTATCAAAAAATATGAAAGAAAGGGTTTCAGGGAGAAGACAAGGTAAGCACTGCTGGACAATATTGAAGTGAAGTGAAGTATGAACTTCGTTATGTAAATCAACAGTGGGCTTGTTCTGAGACGACAGGGCAGAAAGACGCTTGAGAAGAAGTCTTTATAAATGCATCTCGCCTAGGCCGCATCTCTAATCTTTCTTGAGAATGGATGAAAGCTTTACTGTTGCATGATTAATGTGGAAATGTCAAGGGATCATAGAGCTCAATACTTTAAGTCTCTGTTTAATCCAAAAACCTGTTGAAGAACCCAAGGCCCCAGACTTGCTGGTGGTCACAGCATATATCTTTATACTTTTTTATTTGACATATTAAGAGGTGAGGTTGTTTAAAAATGGTGGCGATGTTGGACTGTCCCGTATCTCTCGAGGACCATCATGTCTCATGTTCCAGCTCATTGGGCTGGGAAATGTGAAGAGTGCGAGGCACACAGGCAAAGGCATGGAGATTGCCTATTTTCTTTGAAACTAGACACTGTTGATGTATTCCTTTTTATGAATTATGAACATCATCTACACTTGCAAGCAACCCAACATGGTTATATATTTCATAACAGATGGTAAATGAATGGGGCGAGGAAAGACTTGAGTGAAAAGTCAATTCTTCATACGAAAATGGTACAGTTTCTCAATGATCACCTTATAATTTAGAAATAACGTTCAGTATTTCATCACATCTGATAAACATCTCATCTGCTCTCAAAGGTGCCACAGGGGTTCTTGGTTCTTTTTGGCTCCCCAAAACATCAATTTGAAGAACCATCTTAAGCAGCGGTTCCCAACCTTTTTCGTACCATGGACCGGTTTAATGTCAATAAAATATTTTCGCGTCAACATTTAAGGTGCCGCGCATGAAAACAACAAAATAAAATGATACGACCAACACAAAAACTGTGGTATTTTGTAAATATAATAATAAATGTGAATCCACTGTGTAATTATGAAACTTTATTAGCAGCATCTTCCTGAAATGCGCTAACAACGATCAGAGTAACGTCTTCCTCTGCCCCTCACGCTCTCTGGTCGCTATGGTAACGCATAAGCAGTTCTTTCAGAATACGTTTTCAGTGCTGTTGTGGTGAACTCAGGGTTTTCTGCCATGACTTTCATCCAGAATACCGGAAAAGTTGGTGTTTCTAACATACTGCGATGCTACGGATTGAGATCGTAATAAAAAAAATTACGTTTTAATTTTTTGTACGGCCCGGTACCGGCCCGGTGGTTCTAAAGGGTTTACATTCCATTTTAAGGGTTCTCCCTAGAACATTTAAATTACACACTAATTTTTAAACTTCTTTACACATGTCTCATTTATTAAAACAAGTCAGGAGGTCCCGGTTTATACTTATTTTTTTATGACTAAGAACATGGACCACATTACATCCAACGTGCAGATAGCTTATTGCTTCCACCAAGGTTTTTTATTCTGAGCCAATACCATAAACAGTTTGCCATGAAAGAATATCCAATACACTTGGACAACACTTCCCACTAAGACTTAAATCAGGGGTTATTGAATATATATTCACAAATGTTTTCAGTATATATGATATGGGCAATGGACAGTTCTGGCCTAGTGGTGAAGATCTAGCACCTTGTGAACGAAGGGTCGGAGACTCATGTCCCGGCCCAGGCACCATTGTGGTACAGTTCATTGTTGTGCAATTTGTGTGATTGTGTTTGTACATTGTGTGTTTTTACATCCTTGTAAAAGAGATTTACTAATCTCAATGGATTTTTTCCTGGATAAAGATTTAATAATTTTTAAAAAGTTTTGCACTCATAATGTTTAAGCCCATCTTTGACTTCAACACTAAATCAACTCCTTATTCTGACTTTTAATTTTTTATAGTTATGTAACTTTATGTGAGTATATATAAATGTTCTCAACACCTGTTCGTTATAAATTAAAATGTAATTGTAAGTGACATATATTAGATTTTTAAAATGCATCAGCGAATGTGTTTATTAAAGGAGATAGTTTGGTGAAAAACCAAGACACATTTGAGATCCATTTTTTCTTACATTCAGTTGGAGCTAACAAACACTACACCTCCACAGTCGGGCTAAGTTTTTTCTATAAGAGAAACATCAGAGAAACTTTCTTCAAGAAAACTTTGCAGCTTCAAGCAAACTGATCCAGAATCAGTTTTTGTGACAATGTCCATTATAAATGTGGAGGAATCTGTTCCTCCTTACTGAAGCTCTGTCTGAAATTGGTCCACCATTCTGGAGAACCTTAACGAAGAGCTGGAAGCTCCTCATTAACAGTTTGGTGGAAAAACTTTAACACGTGGATGCTAGTCTCGCTGTACAGTGGCTTTTCATTTTAATTTACAAGATATAAACCGGTTCCCTTATGTAAAAATGAACTGAAGGTCATTTTAATTTAGAACTTTCATGGCTGAAAATCATATTGTATCATAAGAAAAATGGTCTCCAAAACTGGAGCTGTACACGATAAAAAAAAGGATGTTTTGCAGTTCTGTGGGGTTTTTCTTTTATTCACAAAATGTTCAGACAATTTAAAGGTAAGATGTTAATGTTCTGGTAACACAGTGGTGGTGTTTATTACCTTTGATGCCACTCTGTGGGACACTGGATCTCACTGTACAGGCGTTGCTGGACGGGACAGGACAGGAGGGCACCTGCTGCCATGATGATGGTGGAATGCTGAAAGCACCATGTTGCTTCCCATTGGTCAGCACTTGCCTGCGCAGGCTCAGGGCAGGCAGAAGGACTGTACTCCCAGGTGCCGAGACTCTACTACCATGGCTTGCGGTGCTGTGATGCGAGGGCTGCCGAGAGCTACCACCATGTACTTGGATATGTGGCATCTGCTGCCCAGTAATGGCCCCAAGAGACTGAAGCATGCTGGAGGGAGAAACCAGGAGATTGCAGGCCTTCCCATTCATTTCCCTCAAATCTGCTTGAGGCAAAGATACTGCTGTGCCAGAGGCGTCATGCTGTGAGAACAAGACAACACGGCCAAAATATCACAAAAAAATGAACATTATGCTGGTGGGTTTGCACAGATGAGGATTAGAACATGTCTGATGATTAAATATTGAAAAAATACATAAAAGAATTTGAACTAGTTTTGGATTTATTGCATTAAACCCTTTAACTGAACCTAAATTAGCATTTTTCTCTACACTTATTCTGCTATCGCACGTTTTTAAAGTATATTATGCATTGGCAGAGTGGTGGTGATGGAGACAGACCTTCATGTTGCTCCTGACTCCCCGATGACCTGAAACTTACTGAGATCAGTGCTAAAGCTAATATAATTTCATTTAACACTAAGTATGTGGGAGGGAAAAAGCCATTTCACTGGTGCAATGAAAATGAAAAATATACTCCGCTTTCTGCAAACATTCATGATATTTTTTTGAAGCTCACGGTCAACAGACAAGTTAATAAAAATTGTAAAAATGTAACTTCTTGGATGTGTGTTTATATATATTTTCTTTTATAGTTCCCAGTTCATTCTGGGATCAGATTCACCATTCTTCTTTTGCTTTGATTTGAAGTTCTCTTCAGTAGGTTCCCGGTATTTCTTTAGCGTGGGTGGAGCTTCACTCCTTAAAAAGCCTAATTGTTTGTCATGATAAATGTTATCATGATATGCAATATGCTTTCTATTGTCAGTATAAGTGTACATATATATGCAAAACACCCCCAAATCAGAATACTACCACCACCATGTTTGACAGATTTGATGAGGTTCTTATGCTAGAATGCAGTGTTTTTCTTTTTCCAACTGTAACACTCCTCATTTCAGTCACAAAGTTGTATTTTAAACATTTTTCCAGTATCCTGTTGGTTCGTCCATATTATTTTAAAGAAATTGTACATGGTCAGCAGTGTTTTTAGGGGAGAGTACTTGCTACCCTACCATGCATACCATTGCTGTTTAGTGTTCTCCTGATGGTAGACTCAAGAACGTCAACATTCACCAATATGAGACAGGCCTCAGATGCTTAGAAGTTGCCCTGGGTTCCTTTGTATCCTCTCTGACTATTACATTCCTTGCAGTTGGAATCTCTGATGTATGACCATTTATGTGGAGGGTAACAACTGTCTTGAATTTCTCCTATATTTACACAATTTTGCTGATTGTTGATTGGTGGAGTCTAAGTTCTTTATTTTGCAACCTTTTCCAGTTTTATGGGCATCAACAACTTTTCCTCTGAGGTCCTCAGGCACCTCCTTTGTGCAGCACTGATACACTTGCACAGATGTGTCGTATGTGTATGAGTGACTTTGCACTTGCATCTGATTGTGTTCCCATTGATTGAAAACACCAGACTCTATTTTACCATCAAATAAGTCTAATGGTTGACTTACTTTTGCCACACGCAGACACAGTGTCTTACAAAAGTAAGTACACCCCTCATATTTTTGTAAATATGTTATTATGTCTTGTCATGGGACAACACTGAAGATATGACAATTTGATACAATGTAGTAGTAGTCAGTGTACGGCTTGTACTGTATAACAGTTGGTGTGTCCTCAAAATAACTCAACACATAATCAATGATTAACCGCTGACAACAAAAATGAGTGAAAGTGAAAATAAAGTCTAAATTGTGCCCAATTAGCCATTTTACTCTCCAGTGTCATGTGACTCATTACTGTTACATGGTCTCTGGTGTGAATGGGGAGCAGGTGTGTTAAATTTGGTGTTATCACTCTCACACTCTCTCATACTGGTCATTGGAAGTTCAACATGGCACCTCATGTCTAAGAACTCTCTGAAGATCTGAAAAAAAGAATTGTTGCTCTACATAAAGATGGCCTAGGCTTTATGAAGATTGCCAACATCCGGAAACTGAGCTGCAGCATGGTGGCCAAAACCATACAGTGGATTAACAGGACAGGTTCCACTTAGAACAGGTCAGCGTTGCTACAGAGGTTACAGTATAAGAGTGAGGGGTCAGTCTGTCAGTGCTCAGACCATTTGCCGCACACTGCATCAACATGGTCTGCATGGCTGTCGTCCTAGAAGGAAGCCTCTTCTAAAGATGATGCACAAGAAAACCCACAAACATTTGGTGAAACTTATTAGGTTCAGATGGTGTTAAGCGTGTTTTGGGGGCAACAAGGTGAAGAGTACAAGAATGTCTTGCCTACAGTTAAGTATGGTGGTGGGAGTGTCATGGTTTAGGGCTGCATGAGTGCTGCTGGCACTGGGGAGCTACAGTTCATTGAGGGAACCACGAACGCCAACATTTACTGTGATATACTAAAGCAGAGAATGATCCCCTCCCTTCGGAAACTGGGCTGCAGGGAAGTATTACAATGACCCCAAACACACCTCCAAGACGACCACTCACTGCCTTGCTAAAGAAACTGAGGGTAAAGGTGCTGGACTGACCAAGCATGTCTCCAGAACGGAACCCTATTGAACATCTGTGGAGCATCCTCAAACAGAAGGTGGAGGAGCTCAAGGTCTCTAACATCCACCAGCTCCGTGATGTCGTCATGGAGGACTGGAAAAGGATTCCAGTGAACTCAAGCTCCAGTGCTGGAAAATAATGGTGACCACACAAAATATTGACACTTTGGAAACAAGTTGGACATTTTCACTTTCACTTTTGTTGTCAGCGGTTTATACATTAATGGGTGTATATTGAGTTATTTTGAGGGGACAACAAATTTACACTGTTATACAAGCTGGAATACTTTACATTACATTTACATTTACATTTATTCATTTGGCTGACGCTTTTGTCCAAAGCGACTTCCAGGTTCAGGAACAATCA
>JBBIGC010000036.1:13051908-13085334 GCA_037576955.1 Lepidarchus adonis
ATCCATGTTGTACATATTCGTCCGACCACTTTCTTCTTTTGCCCGACATAGTTATTATGGATTAAAATATTAACAAATAAATCACACAAAGTACTACCACGACAGTCACACGTTGACTGTTGAACGCGCTTAATTCCCTGCAGCACCTGATTGGCCAAACAGTGTAGCATGATCATCTGCAGCCAGTGATGGCCAAGCAGGGCGTCATCACAAATTTACTCGATAATTCAGGTGTGTCCAGACCTCTAAGGTGGAGGCTCTGCTGAACCCCTGAGACCAACTCACCGAACCCCTAGGGTTCAATCGAACCCAGGTTAAGAACCACTGTATTATGATCAATTTTCCAGTAAAACATACAGAAAATAAATTAATTCGGTAATTCAGAGTTGATGTATTCTGTCATCTGTCTGTTAGCTGCCAAGTTGTATTTGAAAGATTCCTAGATGTTTGCATTGAGTATTTAAAAAATTATTTGATTGCAACCCGTCTAAGTGGTACTGCTGTAGGGCAGTGGTTGTAAGGGGCGTGTCATTGTGATCAGAGGGTCACAGGTTCTAGTCCCGGCCCAGGCACCGTTGAGGTTCCTCTGCTCCCCAGGTGCGGTAGATAGCTGCTAACTGCTCCACATGTGGATGGGTCAAACGCAGAGGTCATGTTCACAGTGACAAATAGTCACATTCACTTCACAATCAGATTTTAGGCTTAAACTATTACAGTATCCGTTTTATATAAAAATGTATTTCCATTATATTTGCAGAGTGACCAGCGTGGGGGGTGGGGGGGGCTACAAAAAGTGTATAAAATGAGAATTTCTCACTGTATGAATTATAGATATTCCTTTTTACATCAGTTTAAGTAGTGCTACTGCGATAATTCACCTTGGTATTACTTGGGAGGGGCTCAAACAGCATCACCGCTCCTTACGTTAAGGTCCCTCTTGGTGTAATTTGTAAGTAAGGTTTAGAGTATGGGACCACCAGTGGGTCTATTCTAATAGAACTTTACGGATCTCATCAAATCATGATCATACCATCATCACATTTGACTTCTTCAGTATTGGCAGGTGTGAGTCACACTGACAGCTGTGCTGGTGCAGTCGATCAGCAGTGAAAAAAGAAGCACTCAGGCAGGATTTCACAGACTACTTCATGGGGAGCTGGGAGTTGGGAGAGGTTCTGGAGCTGGTGAGTGGGTGCATGGAGTGCAGCTACCCATCAGTCACAGTAGGGTGTCAGGTTAGCAGCTGAAGGTGTGTCATTAGCCCCCTGCTGGTCGCCTCCTGGTCTGGCCCTCCTCCCATTCGTCTTCATTAAAGAGGCGTTGACTAGGTCTCGGCGAGCAGATGGTCATTAATGTGCCCACCCTATCCAGGGGACGCTACCTAGAGGTCACACGTCACTCCATGAACGGCACGGTACCAAAGCGTTCCAGGTTGGAATGCAGGGGAACCCGAAAAACATACGCCAGTTTGACCCGATGCCATCGTAGTGCCTCTCGGTCTCTGATAGCTTTATTGCGGTGTTGACGACCGCTTCAGGTGGGGTTGATGAGCTAAGAGTAGGGGTGGGCACCAGCTTGCCCACTGTTCTGCAGAGCATAATACATGCACACTCACCATCTAGCTAGTTTGCTGCCTGGAGGGTTGCGTAAACATAAGGAGCGTAGACGTCGTTCAGGAGGCAAATGATACAATCTGTTGCTTTGACTCCATACGAATGCTGAACCTGCAGATGAGATTTAATGAGTAACAAGCTTCCTGAATCGAAGAGATGTCATGCTTCATTGGATTCCTGTATTACGGCCGGGTGTGAAATCTTTACTACACACATACCAGCCATTACATTAAGACCACTGGCACGTGAAGTGAACTGTCTAGTTAATTTATTACAATGGGACCGGTCAGGAAGGTCAGTTCTTGAAGTTTATGTGCTGGAAGCAGGAGCGTAAGGATCTGAGCCGCTTTGACAGGCATCTCCAGCTCAGAGCAGTTGTTAGCACCAAAAGTATCCATCCAAGAAGGACTTGTGAATTAGGGCGACAGGGTCACAGAAACCAAAAGCTCATTGATGCGTCTGGGGAGTGACGGTTAGACCATCTGGTCCAAT
The DNA here is from genome assembly GCA_037576955.1 of Lepidarchus adonis. NCBI lineage: Eukaryota > Metazoa > Chordata > Actinopteri > Characiformes > Lepidarchidae > Lepidarchus > Lepidarchus adonis. The sequence continues at coordinate 13,054,014 of JBBIGC010000036.1, forward strand.
CCCAGAGAAGAGCTCCTACACCACAGGATGGTAATGCTGGTCCACACTGAGGTTCAGGAGTATGAGAGGGTTCTACACAACATTAGACAGGTGGTGTTAATGTTATGGCTGTTCGACACTGGAAATTCTTCTGACTGAAAATACTTCCTTGAAATTAGAAGTTCATTTTATTTAATATAATCGTCTAGATGGAACGTTTTTCAATCAGGTTCATTTTAATCATGGTGTCTAGGTAAATAAAACGGAGCAGCTCATCGGTCAGGTCTTCAGGAGCTGGACTGAAGGTCAGTGATGTCAGATTAACCAGTAACATTAGGAAATGATTGACGCTTGATGGATTGGATCAATCTTGTTTGGCAAAGTGCTTTATGGATGTTCATGTTTAATCTACAGAAGCCAAAATGTTACTTATGGGAAATATTATTAGAATAAACATTTGAAATACTTTCCCTTTCTGCTGTAAAGACACTGGTGCAGGATTCAAGAAGATGCCAAGCAGAAGCTTTACATTGGTTTTCACTCATTTTGTTTATGTGCTACTTTGTATTGATTTTATGAATGTTTGAGGTTTTTTGTGGCTCAGCCTGAACTGGCAGGATGTTAAACCGTATCATGACCATGAGGCTTCCTGGGCAAACCACGGAGAAGACGGTTTTCCATGATTCTTTCCAGGTTAATTAGGTGACTTGACACTGTGGTCTGGGGAGTTTCCCCTCTGCCAGTTATTGAACCGTGTGTGTGTGCGTGTGTAGGTGTAGCTGTGTGTGTGTGTGTTTGTGTTTTATTGCTGTTCATTCACTTGCAATACAACAACAACAACAACATTAATAATAATAATAATAATAATAATAATAATAACAATAACAGTAATAATAATAATAATAATAATAATAATAATAATAATAATAATAGTAATAATAATAATAACAATAACAGTAATAATAATAATATAATAACAGTAATATTAATAATAACAGTAATATTAATAATAACAGTAATAGCAATAATAATAATAATAATAATAATAATAATAATAACAATACACCTCATCATATGAAGCAGTGGGGCAGCTATCAACAGCACCCATGGAGCAGTGTAGCGGGACGGTACCTAGCCTAGGGGTACCTCAGGGGTGCTCCTGTGCCCTTAAAGGTTGCAGGTTCAAGTCCCAGCAATGTAATAATAATAATAATAATAATAATAATAAATAATAATAATGTAAATCATTATAAGCTTTGTGCTTATATACTACTAGAATCCCATAGGGATACGTTAGCATACGTTAGCATAGTCATAGAGCTCTAATTTCCCTGAATTATGATTGGCCCAAACTGAAGCTCCAGAACAGTCATGGTTCACCGCTCACTCTCTGGCCACTTTATTAGGTACACCCACCTTGTACATTTATCTGTTTCTCTGCCTCATCTTCCCATTTTACACATCAATCAATGGTTGAGGCAATTGCCTCAAATGTGCTTGCTTGGACTATCTGCTGCTGTACTTGATTGACACTGAAAAATAAAGTTTACTTTGAACAATGAGGATTGTTTAATATAATACATACAGTATTCAAAATGATTATTTGACTGAATTGGAATTAATGATTCAAAAACGACTGCGATAAATGGAGGTGTGTGTAGTGTTGATGGAAACAAATTGTTGAGAAACTGAAGTCATGGATGTTCAACTGTATGACTATATGAGAGGTCTTGTAAAGACAATGGGCCCTCCCTGCATCATAGTACCTCATGCTAGATGCCTCCTATTGGTCGTTATGCCCTCTCAGGACTTGGGTGCAGTAACGCTGACATGCTAGTGGCATATTATTGTGTTGCAGTGATATGAATGGTTTCAAACACCTTTGTGGGTCCACCTTGTTGACACGCAGGTGGCATCTGAAGGTGCTCATAAGAATCAGATCAGATTTGTTGCCAGTTTTATGTCTTGTGATTCGATTTTATTCCTTGTTTTACTTTTCTTTTTATGCTAATTTTATCTCACTGAATGACCCTTGTGTATGATAATGTGATAATAAATTGTATCTCCTTTCCTCACCATCAGTTGGACAGTTGGTTGCTATATTATTCTTCTGCCAACAGTAACAATGAGATGTTTCAAAACTTGACCATTGATGAAGGGGCTGATGCAGAGAACTAGATGGGCTACAGACTGTAAGGGGTTCACCTGTATGGTCAGTGGACAATGACTGAAGATAAAAGGAAGGGAGGTGTGCCTAATAAAATGTCCAGGGTGTGTGGTAGAACTTGAATGTGAAAGAACTTTTAAGTAGTTGGATTATAATTACTAAGGCAGCTAAACAGGTGCGACATATTACAATGAATGCCAATCAGCAGCATGTAGGAACCGTAAAAGAGTTCTGACAATCAGCACTTTGTGAGCTTTCAGAGCTGCAGGAGGTGACTAGCGGAGCTCTAAGGAGGTCAAATAGTCTGCGCTCGAGCTGCAGGTGCATCGTTCACAGGTTAATATAACGTCGTAAACTCAACAGTCTTGAAAATCTCGACACAATGTGCCAAACATAGACAGATTACAGGGACATAGATCACAAATAAAAGGTCTCCAACAAGGTTCGGAGTCTGAAGCACAACTCTGGGCAAACACGGCAAAGCTATGGGCTCAGAAAGAAACTGTGACTGAGAAGAAAAACTGGACGTTAAATCACAGCTGCTGTTCAGAGCGAAGACACAACCTGGTTTATTGAGCACAAACCTCCAGCTTTCCATCTTTTTTCGCCATTTAGGTCAAACAACCTGCTCGGCTTTCTGGGAAAGTTATAGACGTCAACTAAACGTCTGGATGTCTTTATATCAAGTGGGGGTCATTGTAAAAAGGTTCTTTACTCTTATTTACAATATGGTTCTTTAAATGAATCTACTGAAAGGTTTCCTAGATCAGCGGTCCCCAACTTTTTCGCGCCACGGACCGGTGTAATGTCAGACAATATTTTCGTGGACCGGCATTTAAGGTGTCGCTGATAAAAACAATGAAATAAAATGATACGACCAACACAAAAACTGTGATATTTTGTAAATATAATAATAAAGGTGAATCCACTGTGTAATTATGTAACTTTATTAGCAGCGTCTTCCTGAAATGCACTAACAATGATCAGAGTAACGTCGTCCTCTGCCCCTCACGAGCTCTAGTCGCTATGGTAACGCATAAACAGTTTTTTCAGAATACGTTTTCAGTGCTGTTGTGGCGAACTCAGGGTTTTTTGCCATGACTTTCATCCAGAATACCGGCAAAGTTGATGTTTCTAAAAGACTTAGATGCTACGGATTAAGATAATTTAAAACAAAATTTTTTGTACGGCCCGGCTCGAAATGCTCCACGGCCCGGTAGCAGTCCGCGGCCCGGTGGTTGGGTACCACTGCCCTAGGGGACCAAAAGGTGGTGCTTCTGTTGTACTACTCTTCAAGGTTTCTTTAAACTGCATTTCTACCACTTCTGTGGAAAACACTGTAATCAAGGACGCATCACCAACAGAACGCGATGCACACTGGGAGTAAACAGTAGTAGCAGGACAGTGGACCACATTGTTTTATCCAGAAAACCTGTGTTATTTCCAAGAGTTCTCCTTTTCCATTCCTGTGGTCAGCTGCCACTCCATGCCCATTGATGTCCTTGGGGTTTGTGCTGGAAAAAGCAGCTTTTTTGGGTTTCTTTTCATTTGATATGGCCCCTGTTGGTGGAAAAGGGGTATTATTAGAGTAATGTTGAGTGCCTGCTGGGGTGGGGGACTGAGGCCCAGTCAGCTGCAAAGAGGACAAATCATGAAAAACCAATGAACTGTAGTAAAAAAAACCAGTAAGATTCAAAAAGCTGCAATCCCCATCCCATTTTGAATGTAGTTTATACCTCTGATTAGGCCCTGAATGTAAAATTACAGTATTTTTAGGTGTTATTATATATAATTATATTGTCATTCCTGGACTATAGTACATTGACAATACACACATTCATTACTCCATAGGTGTAGATTTGATGATGCTGGCGCATGTGTTTTTCTCTATGATGAGTTCAAATGCGAGTACAGTTGGATCATACAAATCAAATTTGGCCACTAGGTGCTTGAAATCTGAAAATTTGTTCAGAAGAAATAACCACATCATTTAGAAACCAGATTGGGTTAAACACACTCCTGTAGACTGCATTTACATTTATTTATTCGTGCTGATGCTTTTGTCCAAAGCGACTTCCAGGTACAGAAACAATCAGCATAAATTCAGACATGATGATACTGATGTGTGAGTTACAGGGAGTTCAATACAATCTTCTTAATCATAAAACAGTGTAAGTGCTACAACATTACTACCTGAAAGAGAAACACATTCTACACTATAATTAATGTTTGGTATATTTAAACAGACGGTAAGTGCTACAGCATAAATAACATGGTCTATTATATCTAATACTGCTAAAAGAGTCCAGGACATTCTTCTTTGTCATTAATGCTCTTTACCTATGATAAGGAAAAGACGCAAGTATCATATTTAATTATATTGTTGCAAGTGGTATGAACACAAGTGAGTATAAGTAAGAAACTGTCAGATCTGTAGACTGACATTTTGTATTTGATTAAAGTCAAGGTTAAAGTAACTTTATTTTTGGGTTTAGATGCTGAGGTAGTCGTGGAACAGTTGAGTCTTGAGGTGTTTCTTGAAGGTAGAGAGAGTCTCTGCAGTTCTGAATGAAGGAGAAGAGTCTGGAGTGGTGTTTGACTCCTCGTGGGGGTGGAATCTCCCAACGCTGTTCCCTCGCTGATCTGACATATCCGGTGGGTGTGTAGGTCTGGATGAGTGTTGTCATGTAGCAGGGAGCAGATCCACTGATGATCCTGTAGACGAGCATCTGGAGGGTATGTGCTGTTTTTTGTGACATCACAAGAACAGTGATATAAAAATGAACAATTTTAAGAAGTGATTTGAAAGTTTTGCAGCTTACCTATATATGACTACAGATCTTCAAACACTTTAATTAAGCGAGGTTGGTGTTTCATGATATGGGCCATTGGTGTAGCATAGTTGCCCACTATGCATCTGACCAGGATTGAGTCCAGACCAGACCAGAACTCCACATTACACCAAAGAAACTGCTTTTTCCAGCAAAACCCTGAGGAAATCAATGGGCATGAGGTGGCAGCAGGAAACTCTTAAAAATAATAGTTTTTTAATGAAACAATATCAGAACAAGAATTAACAGGTGATCATGTGACTACTACTGTTTACTCCCAATGTGCATAGTCCTCCATTGGTGATGCCTCCTTGATTACAACATTTACACGTAAAATGTTCTTACGGTGCATAAACTAGCAAAAATAATTTAATATGAAAATAGTTCCAAACTTTTAATTGCCACTGAACCTTATAAATGTCTTTCTAGCAATTTCAGCACATTCCTAGAAAGAGCCCATAGTATTTGTACCCAATAGGATTGGTTTTAAGAGACTAGGCGACTTCTTGACTTCTTCTGCCCTTTGTTCTTCTTCAGATGGATTCGGTCCCATTCTTATCTCCACTCTCCTTCCCTTTCCCTCTGTTTGATGGGGTCGTGAAAGTGGCAGGTGTGTGTGGGGGGCAGGTAAAAGGACGGGAACAGAATTAAGGCGTGATGAGTGGCCTGAAGGCTGCTGCGGTTCACGTGAGTTCATTGTTCACCCCCAAGTGAAGGCGATGTTTGAAGAGTGATGGCTAAATGAGTTTTTTCTTCCTTTCTTGCACTTCACTTGTCAGTTCCGAGTCGCGTGGAGAGACTAATAGCCTTTTCACCTCGCCGACCTGCCCTGACCCTTCTCGGAGGTCAGCTGGATGGGTGGTGGCTAATTCCCATCCCATTTACGATGATTTATGCTTCATTCCCTTCACCCACGAGGACGCTGGCACAGTTCAGACTGAGAGGGGATGGAATGGGACGTATGAGGTATGAAATTAAAACAGCATTTCGGAACGACCACATCCGGAAAGTTAAAAATGCGATTGCGCCCACTAATCACGCAAACTTCTACAAGCTCTCTGAAGGGTTCTTTTGTGTTATTTTGTTTTTTTCTACTCTCACTCTCTTTTTAATCATAAGTTGGGGGGGGAGATCAAAGCGCCCTGGCTGCAAGCTCTCCATCTTAATCATCTTTATCATTTTAGCTCACAGCAGATGGAAGTCTGGCATCGCTACTTTCTTCGCATTAGTCGTGTGTGAGTGACACTTAAATCGCTGACAAACTGACAAAGACTCATGAGGTCCAGCTAACTCGGCTTGTTAAGGCTACTTTGAGAAAAATGGCCAGTGTTCGCACTGCAGGGGAGGCTGCGGAGCCTGATAGATTTTTAACTATTTATTTATTTATTTATTTACTTATTTACTTATTTATGTATTTATTTACTTACTTATTTATTTATGTATGTATGTATGTATTTATTTATTTATTTACTTTGTATTTTATTTTGTATATTTAGTTATATTTATTTATTAGTTTATTTATTTATTTATTGGTTTATTTATTTGTTTATTGGTTTATTTATTAGTTTATTTATTAATTAGTTTATTTATTTATTTTTAATTATGTATATTTATTTATATTCATGTATTAGTTTATTTATTTATTAGTTTATTTATTAGTTTATTAGTTTATTTATTAGTTTATTTGTTTATTTATTGATTAGTTTATTTATTTGTTTAGTTATTTATTTACTTGTTTGTTTGTTTTTTGTTTGTTTTGTTATTTATTTACTTCTTTATTCATGCTCACTCCCCTAAACACTGTCTCACAAGAAAGCCCTTTGTGATAAACTCAGCTTTACAGTCTCGATGAAAACTGGACAGGCAGATCCAAGTCGGTGTCAGGGTTCATTTGGCTGTCTGCTATTGTTTGAGGGACGCGGCTGGCAACAAGTGTATGATCATGGTGTCATCCCAGAGCTGACAATCTACCATCTGCCAAGCTCAGGGACATGAGCACAGTGAGTGCCAGTGGTACGTCTAGTTTACAGCAAATTGAGGATGTACAGCAAAATAAAGGGAAGAATGTATGAAAGTGGTCAAACATGGCAGCACTGAGGGTACGTTTTTATGAGTGAGTTTCAAGCTCAAGCAAAACACTCGAGTTTTGCCAAGCTTATTTATTTATTTATTTACATCTATAGCGGCGTCTGCATTGTTGCAGGTATTGTGCCCTCGGATCTTTATCCCAAAAAATGTGTGTAATTTAATTGTGGTCAGTTCCCTCTAACGAGGGCAGCACGGTGATGCAACGGTTAGATTTGTTGCCACAAAGCAAGAAGGTCCTGGGTTTGATCCCTGGGTCGGCCACAGTTTGGAAGCTCTTCCTGTGGTTGTGTGGGCTTCCTTGCAGGTTCTCCGATTTGCTCCCACTGTCCAAAGGCTTGTTGCCCTGTGATGAGTTGGCTTCTTGTTCATGGTGTACCATGCCTTGTGCCCACTGCCAGCTGGGATCAGCTTCAGCTTCCTTACTACCTGAAATGGATAAGCAGTTTGGAATGAATTCTCTGTAACTAGGATGTCCCCATCACATGAATCCACCAAACCTTTGAGGGTGTGTCACATGGAACCATCATCGTATCTTCTCCAACTGCAAATGCAAGGTCATTGGACAGCTCAACATGCTTGAAGGCTAACTCTCTGAAACTTCCGCACCATCCTGGGAGATGGATGCCAGCTATGCTTTCTTGGATTTTGTTGGAACGATGCACGATTCACGACATGTGGGTGTGGCATGGGGGTGTGGCATGGCAGTGTGGCATGGCAGTGATCGCGTGGATGTTCTGTCTTCTGGAGGGTCCTTGTCCCAACATGTGTCCCTCAACATACTTCAACCACATCGCCATTTCCCAAAAACTCTGATTCCGCTGAACTTTATACTGAGTTATATGTGTAAAATTATTTAGTATGTGTGTCATTTTCTTTTCTGGACAAGTCAAATCAATGTACACTGATCAGTCATGAAATTAACACCACTGGCAAGTGAAGTGAAGGACCATATCTAGTTGTGTCATTACAATGATGCCTATCAGGGGGTGAGATATATCAAACAAGTGAATAGTCAGCTCTTGAAGGTGATGGGCTAGAAGCAGAAGAATATGGCTCAGACCTACTTCCACAAATGCCTTATTGTAATGGCTATAGCATCTCCAACACAGCAGGTCTTGTTTAGTGTTCCAGGTCTGCAGTGTTTAGTATCTACCAAAAGTCATCCAGGAAAAGGACTGGCGATTGGGTCTCGGGTTTCCAAGACTACCAGAAGAGTTGCCACAGCAACATGACTTACTTACTTAGGCAGGCGGTGTTAATGTTACGCTATGGTGTACACATTTTATACACAAAGGCAATTCAAGGTGAAAAAGGACCCAAAATAAAATAAAGAGAAGCATAAAGTGATTCAGAAACTGACCGGTGAACAGATGTGTTTTTGAAAAATGGTTAAACATTGGGGAGGTCCCACATCTTCAGGAAGTTTGTTCAAGTCGACAGCAGTGTAGTGGGACAGTTAACAGGTCAGGAATCTAGAAGAGCCTGTTGGACCGAGTCCATTATTGATTCATACGCTAGTAGCAATATTTTGACGCTGACCAGTAGACAATGCAGTGATTTGAGTATGAGTTATGCGCTCAGATCTCTTTGTTATATAGCATTTTGAATAAGGTACAGCTGTCTAATGGATTTTTAGAGAAGGCCAGTATGAAGGCCATCTAGCCTGCCAGAGATAAAGGTGTGAATGAGTTTCTCTAGATCTTCTGCAGTCATAAAGTCTCTGAATTTTGCTGTTTCCCGGGTGATAAAAACTGACTGTTTAAATTTAATACGGCTATTAAAACTGAGTTCGGAGTCTGTTTATGGTTTAGCATTTAAAGCCTTAGAACTGTGATAAGCATTAACCTTACTTTATGTTTTTCTGGGGCCAAATATAATCACTTCTGCTTTGTCCTCGTTCAGCTGGAGGAAAATAAGATGCTTACAGTTATTAATAAGCCTGATGCATTTACTATTGGGTCATCAGGGGAACGGGTGATGTATGAATCATCTACATAGCTATGATTGACCATTTTGTTGGGCCTGGTGTAATTTTCACAATGCTTTCTTTCTGTGTTTAAGGTCATTATATATTTGAGAATTTCTTTGCAGGCTTTCATCCAAGATGCTTTGGTACTCTTCTTCAGTTGGTAATCCATCAGTGAACATAAGATCGACCTGGGGAAGAAAAAAAAAACGCCCCAGATTTTGATGTTTGTACCCCTGTGCCTTACATTCATCTATAATCTAAAGCGTGAAATAAAAAGCATGAAATGAGCTGCGGGAAAAGGTGGTGATGAATGGATCCATGGTGGAGCCAGGGGCCGAACAGAGCAATCTCATGAGCTGTCTTCCCCAAGGGAAGGCACCATGATAGCAACTTTTAAGTCCAGACTGATTCCACCCAGAGGCTGTGGGTGTTCTACTATCCTTACAGCTGTGGATTTGGGTGAACTGGCCGATGGATTGGTCATTCAAGGTTGGTGTCACCCCATTTACACCTGGTGATATCATATTTTATAGGAAGTACCACCGTATGAACTCAGCTTCAGTCTTCATATCAAATCTATTACTAAATCAGCCTTTTGGCATCTCGGAAACATAGCTGAGGTTAGAGATTTTCTTTCACCTCAGCATTTAGAAAAACGTATCCATGCCTTCATATCTTGCAGGGTTGACTATTGCAATTCCTATTCATTGGCCTTCTCCAAAAGACCATCTGACAATTGCAACTTATACAAAATGCAGCTGCTAGAATTCTTACTAAAATTAAACAGGGTGAAATGGCATTTGGTCACTATGCGGCTCAATGCTGAAACCAGCAACCAATGGAAATAAGATTTGCCCAAACTGTTGCCAGTTTTAAAAAGAAATTTAAAACTGCATTACTCTATAGAACAGTTCATAACTATCACTGTCACATTTTAACTTTAATCACGTCTTGTTTTAATATATTTTAATTCTATTTTATTCTCTATGCTTGTTTTATGCTTTGATTTTGATTTGATTTGATTTATTTATCTATGGCTTTTCTTTTTTATGCTTATTTTTAAAAAATATTTTATGCTTTTATATTTTCCATTTAATAGCACATTGAATGACCATGTGCATGATAATGTGCTATATAAATAAGCGTGCCTTGCCCTGCCTTGCCTTATAAATTAAAGTCTAAATGGACCCAATACACTGTTTTTTAACCGAACCTTTGCATTAACACATTTCTTGTTTGGATTATATGGAGAGAATCCAGTAACACCTTCTGAAAACATGCTTTCTCACCTGTTACTACCTGCCACATGCTTTTATTAGAGTGCAAGAAGTCATCCTCACTTGTGTAATTGTATGCAGATACAGAAAACACCATCCATTTACATTTGTGTTTAATGTGGTCAAGATCCACCAATAAATGTGGTTTGGTCCTGGGTGTTTACATCTGGTTTTTGATGCAATCAGGGTTAATCCGAGTACCAAAAACACATGGTGATGTGAAGTGTAAACAGCCCCATTAAATACAAATTAAACCCACCCACTCAGATGACTTCAGGGACTGGGAGAAGAATTTTTGTCAGATGTTTTACAACTGCAAGCACTTCTGTCTCTTCAAGCCACATATGACAATCAAGATCCTTGCTTTCTCAAACTAGTCCCCAAGTACCAAAACACTGTTCACATTTTGCTCCAACTTGACTTACAACACATAGGAATAGAGCAAAACTGACGACTGTCTGGAGCTTGACAATCACTTTTAATGCTAAAACATCCAATCAAAGACGATCCAATCAGGGTATAGTTAAGCTCTCCAGCTATTTAGGATCTCAGGAGCTGGACAGACCAACGTTAGGTTAACTAGCAGTGGAGAGGAGCACCCAAAAGGTCTTAAAGAAGGAGCCACAACTCAAAGGTTCAAGATTGAGTACTTGGCCAGAGAAATAGGGCCAGTGAGAATTTAAGTTTCTGCTTAAGTGTTTTGGGAAGATGCTGGCAGGAATAGCTTACTTTAAGTAATTGGCAAATAAAAAGTCCCTTTCTGCCGAACCTGTGTGTGTATGTACATGTTCCTTGGTTCTTTTTAGCTTCCCAGCCTTCTGGAACTTATAGGTACATCACAGATGAAAAAAGATTGTTGTTAGAAAAGTAAAACACCCTGATGTGTCTCTACTGAATGAGTCACTGTACTTCATATAAAATCAAATATATGGTAGGTTACACAGTGTATGTTCTGCCTATTGGGGCAGTAATGACTCAGTCCAGACTGCAATGTTGTGTGTTGACCAATGGGGGCAGTAATGAGTCAGTCCAGACTGTAATGTTGTGTGTTGACCTGTGGGGGCAGTAATGAGTCAGTACAGATTGTAATGTTGTGCGTTGACCTGTGGGGGCAGTAATGAGTCAGTACAGAGTGAGTCTGTAACCTGTGGGGTTTGAGGTTCAAAGGATCAACTGATCGCCCCCTACTGGTTCACTCTCAGACTGCACAGCGTGCGAAGAATCATGGGATATTTTCCAGAACGTTAACAACATGTAAATGCATTAGCAATGTCTTTTTTGCAATTATTTGGATTTTGGCAGACATTGATGGTAAAAAAAAAAAGCTGCACACAATGTTTTTGACGCTATCACAACACGCATCCAACCAAATGTGAGTCCTGAACGCCTGCGTGATTGACTACAACGAGCAGAGAAATGGTTGGCGTTCTTTCCGGCTCACCTGATAGACAGACATCAGGGTGGACAAGTCACGAGTCTGCAGTAAAGTACTGGAAAACCAAACTGCAAATCCATATTTGTAGATCTTTACGTGCACTGTGGTATCATTTCAACCGAAATCAAAGCGCTGAACCCACATTTCCACAACACCCCTCTAACTACAGCTGTCATATGTTTGCCACATATAAAGTAGCATCGCTCCGCCTTTCTATCCCCATCTCCAGCTCAAAAGCATGCACCTATTCTAATGTGTTCTGGGTGAGTCCATGTCCTGGAGCTAAAATCAGAATGTTGGCGGTGAAATTCAAAAAAAGCAATCAAATTTTCTGTCTCGGTAAGCAGAGCCGCTAGCTGGAGGTCATCCGCCGCCTCCTACTCCTGCTTCCACAGGCGCTTCACACTAGCCCTCGGGCTTACCTGTGTAATTAACTTTTTTTTCCTCCATTTCCCAGTCTTTGAGTGGTGTATTTCTCCCTCACACTACAAACGCTTGATATCCCTGCGGACCGCCAGCGTGCCTTAATGACTCCCCCCAGTCCCCACGTCGCCTCCCTCCACTCCCGCAGTAAAACGAGCCCTGTGCCCCATCATCAGGCCTGATTAACGAGACAGAATTTTGATTAGGAGACGCCGCTCCTGATTCATGCCTTATGGTTTTTCATTTGGAAACATTAGAGGAATAATCAAGGGAGCGAGATGTAATTCTTTTCCCATTATTTCCACTCAGGGATTATTGTAGTGTGTAATTGTATGTATGTATGTACTACACTTAGGAAGTGCGATCAATGATTGATGAGGGTTCAAGAGTGCAGCCCTGGCAGACTTCTTAAGAAGTCGCAACAAAGTTCTTCTGTGACAGTGACTGATCTAGTCAGGCAAACGCTGCAAACACTTCAAAATCTTGAGCTGGAAGTGTACAGAAGGAAGAACAACTCGTACCTTTCTTAGACTTCAGGGGCTAGAATGATTGGCCCATTGTCAATTCATCAACAGACATACAATCAGACATATCATCAACACCACCTGCCGTATATTGTGTGGGTTCTACACCTCTGACTGTGGTTCACCGTGTGTTCTCACCACTTTTTTATCAGTGTAAGCCTTCCTTTTTAGGAGAAGGGCTAGCCTTCACTCCCAGCTTTCTTGAATCACTTTTGGTTCCACACTGCTGGAGATGTTCAGACTCATCTAGCCATCACAATAAGGTCCTTGTCTAACTGGCTGAGGTCCTTACACTCATTTTTCCATCAGCAAGTAGAACCGACTGTTTGCTTGTCTAAAATGACTAATACAGGTGGTCTTTAACCCACTTAAATAAGCACCTATGTGTGTAATGCCCTGAGGCCATTCCTCTGTCAGTCCACCAGAGGGAGACATTCACCCAACTGAGGCTTTGTTTTGCCCTTTTCTGAGCATTTTATTCTATCTACTTTCACTTTATATACACTTTATATATATATATATACATATATATCATGTTTTAAATGTTATATGCATCAATTGGTCCTGGATTTTAATACTGTAATACGACAAATTATTGTTTTTTTTTATATTAAAGTCTTAATCAGTCAATTTTGCATAATTGTTTTGCTTCATATCATTGTGTCCATCCGGATAAATCACATAATTAATCATTATCACAATAATCTGTCGGTTTGGTGCCGTCATTGACGAAATAAATAAATTCGGGTACAATTTTTATTCCTTCTATTTTTCTTCTTTTTTCTTCAATTTTAAGCTGTAAAAAAAGATTTAAAATGGGGGGGGCAGCGTTGTAACCAAGAAAATCTGTATGTCGAGTACGACAAAAGTTGAGGCATAACTAATATAATAATATACCCCCCTGGACAGGTGGCATAATAGTGAAATAACTACAGAAGGATAACTGTCTACATACACCTGTTATTTTACCACGGCACTCCGTGTATCCAGCAAAGTCCTGAAGACAGGTAAAAGCCAATTCATCTCACATGTATTCATATACACCTTTTACTAATGACATTGTTAGGAAGCAGCTTTACAGAAGCTTTCTAGTGATTAGCCAAGGACAAGAGACAGAAAAACACACAACAACTGCAGGAGGAAAGCCTTGGAAGAATCAAGACTTAAAAGGGGAACATGCCAAACAGCCAGACAGAATGAATGAATATCACTAGCAATGCATTACAAGCAGCATGCAGTCTATACAGCCAGTAATTACTGGAGTCTACAGCTAGCATGAGTAAGATCAGTTAGAATCTAAGTTGCAGCAACCTCATTTGAACTCTGTAAGAAGTGCATTTTGAATAAAACATCTAAAAATATATTATTCGGCAAGATTTACAGCGGGGAGAATAAGTATTTGACACGTTAGCATTTTTACCAGTACGGGTATTTCTAAGTGGGCTATTGACACAAAATTTGCACCACATGTCAACATCAACTCAAGTATTTAATTCATGCAAAGACATTTAAGTCCATAAATTGAGTTACGTGTAATAAAGTGAAAAGACACAGGGAAAAAGTATTGAACACATGAAAATAAGAAGGTGCAAAATGGCATAGAAAGCCAGATCACCCAAAATCTGTCAGTATTGCGAGAGAAACCCTGCCCCCTATCAGTACTAATTGATATCAGCTGCTTTAGTCCTAATTGATGGCCTATAAAGGCTTCTCATTACCCAGGAGGCACACAGGAAAGATTTCATGATTGGTAAAAGCAAAGATCCCAAGATCTTCGTAATCTTATTGTTGAAAAGCATTCGGATGGGAATGGTTATAGGCGCATTTCCAGAATGCTGAATGTTTCTGTGGATCCACTCTACATAAGCTACTGCCATAGGATTCACCCACCACTTTCTGCCCACCTGTTTTGAAAGCTCTGTCAAGTCTGTTCCCAATACTTCTACTTTTAGCACAAACCTCCACCCCATCCTCCCAGGGTTCCCTGTAGATTGACAGATACAGTCAGTGTAGGCCCCAGCACTTTTCAAATCAACCTGACACCCATGGCTATTACTGTGCACACAGATCAGCCATAACATTAACACCACTGACAGGTGATGTGAATAACATAGACTATCTAGTAATTTCATTACAGGGGGGTGCGGCCAACAAATGAACAGTCATGCTTTATAGTTGATGTACTTGAAGCAGGAACAATGGGTGAGCGTGCGATTCTGAGCCACTTTTATTGTGATGGCCTCTTCAGAAAAGCAGGTTGTTCCAGGTGTGCAGGAAATGGTACCTACCAACAGGGATCCAACGAGGGACAACTGGTGAAATAATGGCGTTGTCATGGGCAACCAAGGTTCACTGATGCATGTGGGGAGTGAAGGCTACTGTAGCACAAAATGTTAATGCTGGTCACCCCAGTCAGAGATGTTTCCACACTATATGGCAGGTGTTGTTAATGTTATGGCTGATGTGTGTATAAAATAACAACTGCCGTTAAAATGGTGAGTAATTCCAAACTTAATGACAGTGTAAATGCAATTGCGTAACTCACTGTAATGACATAATTATGCGTGACTAATGCAGCAAAATGACTTCCTGTGTTTGAAAAAAACACACTCGTAGCTTCATTAGAAGTGAGTGGTAAGTTGCCTTTGCGGAAAAGAATAGAGCGAGGCTGGTAATTAACTCATGGGAAGTCCTTTAGTGAATCAACATTCTCACTTCACACCTCGGCCTCCGCAGCTATTAATGCGTGGCTGGGAGGACAGTGAAATGACCATTTATGAGACCCTCCTACAAGGACAATAATGAACTGACCGCTCGTTTAAAACTTACTGTGAAACTCTCGCACGCGTTATTACCCGCGATCAGTAGAACAGGGAGATCTGTGCATCTGTGCACTGACCTTAAGTGTCAAAACCCAGGTTGTTAGTTTAATGAAGCGCTGTTTAGCAAGCATCCTATGGGAGGTGCGGTTTAATTACTATAATATTACATTAGAGAGCTCCTCTTGTCTTCTCCTTGCACTGGGAACCGTCAAGACGTGCCTTTGAAGCAGAGATTATGGCATCTCGTGAACATTCATCAACTTTAGTAATGAAACAGAGGTTAATTTCGATACGAGTCGTTTTGGGCTTTGCCGCTGAGGGTCCTGACATGATAAATTTCATGATGATTATGGATATTTATAGAGATGTGAGTGGCTGGCGTGGTTCAGCTAAAAAAAAAAACCCAAAGAAACCCTGTTAGAAAGCGTTTTCTCCGAGCCTGTAGCCGAGCGTGCCTAACCGCAGGCAGTACACTGCAAATAAGCAAGGGTCTTCGCCAAATTCAAGAGGCACTTCAAGGCTGAAGTCAACAGCTTGACTTTTTAAAAACCGCCGCAGATGAGAAGTGTGATCCTCCTTTGAAACCTCTGCCTCCTCAACTGAGAAATCAGCCTCTGTGATGATTACGCGTTCAGGCGCCGAAACTTTCGAGGAGATGTACGGCGACGTTCCCTTGTGGGTATATCTTTGTGAAGCTTGTCCTGATAAAGCGAGGGGAACGGGAAGGATGTCATAGGATGTGCCAGCACCAGAGGTCTGCACAGACAAGGCCAGGAACACGCTTCACTCAACTACACCAACGCGCCAGTGCGTTCAGAAATGTGTCATCAGTGTAAGCTGTATTCTGCAGAAAGTGCCGGGAAACGTGGGGAACCCTCAAGACCCCCTACGCCTTCTCTGAACCACAAAAACCCTTTGTACCATTGTGAGTTTGATCACTGGTTTGATTACTGGAGATCCAAGTTGGTTCTCTCACGATGGGTAGGGTGGCCCTCCCTCTCCCCCATCACTCAGGCAGCTGTTAACTAATGGAACAGAGCAAGTGGTTAGTGTTCTTGAGTTGAGAATGATGTTGAGAAGGCAAGTTCTCAAAGAAAACATATGCAATAGAGGGATGTCAGGATTCACAGACTACTGCTATATTACTCTGTTATTTTATTAAAATTTCATTACTGTTAGTTTTTTGTTTTTGTGGAGGTAGATATAGCTTAGTGAGCACTGTCATTGGTTGGGCCTTCAGGAGCAGGTCAATCTTTAGTGCAAAGGCCAGTGTGGCTGTCACATGACTTCATCTTGTTTAAATACCGTATATCTTCCAATAATAGTCTGTCTCTTTTTGACGCCCGTTTCCATTAAACGCTGGGTTTGAAAGATAGAAATAGAAACAGAAGCCGGTCCCGGTAGTAGTAAGTAAACGCAGATCTGTAATGACCCACCGTGCTTTCCGTACACTAATCCTCTCTTCTTACCTCCTGCAGTGAATCATACTGTAAGTACCTTTTCATATCAAAACTGTTTTGTCGTCGAGGAAGTGAGAAAGTCTAATGGAAATTTCTTTGTACAATTTGCCCTTTTTTCTCCACGTTGTTTTACCTTTTCCCGTTTTTCGCCGGAACCATTTCCAACTCAGTCTTCTGGACCAGCTGCTCAAAGATCTCACATGTAGCACAATGTCATTGGGACCCAGGCTTTATTAGTTCCATTCAGCACAAAATGACAGTCTCAGCATTTTCTTACTCTCTCTGTCACATTCGTGTTCTTTTACTGCTTAAACAAGCTGCCGTTAACACAACAACCGCTAACTGACTCTCTTAACTTCCACCAAAACAAACTCTAACTTCACCCTTCATCCGCCCACACTGCCCACCCGTTTGGAAACGGTCATTTGATTTAACATTCAAACTCTGTGCTATAACATACGCAAAAAAATATTCAAGCGAAGAAGCTGCACAACATTTTGTGCTGTAAATACCATCACCATTCCGTCTGTGAGGAAAATAATAGCCCGTCTCAATTAAACACCTGCCTCCATTAAACTCCCAGCCATCCGAATAATTTATTTAATCAACGCCCAGGCTACTTTTGGATTGTACGTTTGGTGTTGTTCTGAGGCAATGTGTTCCATTTTTCCCACAAATGCTACACGCAGTTCTGCCAGTTCACATGGGGGTGGGATATGATCATGCAGTCTCTGCTTCAACTAGTCCCAGACCTGCTCTATGGGGTTCAGGTCAGGGGACATTGATGGCCAAACCATATGAGGCACTCCACCTTCCTGAAGTCGAGCTGTGACAATTTTGCCACGTTGTGGTGGAGCATTACCATCCATGAACAGAAAGTTGGGGGTGTGCTGGTGGAATTGGGGGATGATAATGGTTCTATGATGTCTCTGAGGTACGAATGTAAAATAACCAAATCTGTTTTGCGCTGACTGGTGATGCCTACCCAGACTGTTGCACTTCCTCCACCAAAGCAAACCCTGGGACCATGTTGACCTCAGCATATCGCTCACCTCGCCTTCTCCAGCAACGTTGACCTGACACTCGTCAGTGAACAGGACGGTACCACTGCTGCACTGTCCAGGTCACATGGTCTTGTGTCTTGGTGTCAGTGGAGTCACCTGCAACGGTCGTCTGTCATTCAAGCCAAAGTGGTGGAGTCAGTTGCGAATGGTTTGTCTGGAAACACTAGTTCCCCTCACATCTCGTAAACGGGCTGCAGCTGTGTGGCAGTTGCATAACGATGTCTGAGTGCATAGGTCCTTAGGTACTGGTCATCGTTGTGGTCTGTCACTCGTGGGCTCCACTCCTGGGTCTGTCATGAACTCTGTCAGTAGTTCTGTGTCTTGATGCAAATCTGCTGATGACACTTTGAGGCACACCAAGTTCACGAGCAACATCTGACTGTCTGCATGTGTTCATGGCTGTTTGAATGATGAACTTGGATTGACTTACTGACAATAGCAGCTTTTTATACCCACAGAATGTTGAAAGTGATGCCACATTGAGAAAGGTTGTCTTTTAATATTGGCCCCAGTATACGGCACCTGTACACAATGAGACCATTACACGAAAAACCCCAAAAATGTCTGAAGTGAAACAAACACAGTATTTATGACATCCATCAAGTCTCTCACAATAGCCCTAACTTATTATATATATATTGACTTCTAACCCTTAATTAGTGATGACTAGCACTTCAGAATACTTTACTTATTAGTGACTCTCATTAGCTTTAATGCAATAAACTCCAGGCATCCCCTGACACTATCTAGAACCTAAATGAAGAAAACAGCTGCCAGCTGTACACTAATAAGACGAAGATAACTGCATTCTTTTTTTATTTGCATAGCAAGGTCTTAAAGTATCTACTGTGCATTATCACACCTGACGATGTAATTATTCATGCATTCTCACTAACAGATGTCTAATTATGTGATAATACAGGCCATGAGTCGTAACGAGTAAAGCTTATTGCACAGTGAATAAATCATTTCGAAGTGAAAACATTCAGATTACAAACTGTCTAGGCTCATCAAGAGTGTTGCATGAATGAAATAGATTGAGTTTCTGAATTTTATTACTGAAACAGGACCACATATACATATATATCATGTTTTAAATGTTATATTTATCTATTTGCACTGGATTTTAATACTGTAATACTACACATTTTTGTTTTTTTCTTATATTAAAGTCTTAATCAGTCAATTTTGCATAATTGTTTTGCTTCATATCATTGTTTCCATCCGGATAAATCACATAATTAATAATTATCACAATAATCTGTCGATCAACACGTTGGTGCCATCATTGTAAATAAATTAATTTTAAATCTAAAACCTCACTGACACCCGGAAAGGTGGTTTTTATGAATGAATTGAATGAATTGTTCTTAAAGTACTCAATTTATATGAGAAAGAAGGTTTTCCGGGAAAGAAAATTTAGATTGTGCTGGAAAAATCCCACATCCTACATTGGAAGCTGTCAACAAGAGAGTAGGAAGTTGTGCAAACGCATTCAGATTGTATTAAACTCTCATGGGAATTCCATAGAATTACTTGCCTGGTTTCAATGAGTCGCTAGTCAGTAATAATTCATGTAAGTTCCAGCTCACTTTCATTATTGCTGATGACGACTGCACCTTTGAAGTGTTAGGATTATTTTCTAGACTTTCTATTCTGGGAATTTGCTGTAAATTGGGAGAAAATTGCTCTAACAACAACAAACTTCTACCATACGTTCTCCACTCAAGTTGTAACCCTCAGGGCTGGAGCAGATGCTACTCAGCGTGTGTTAGCGCAACGTGTGTCATCAAGTCCTTCGTTAGGGAGACCTCTTGGCTCTGAGGTGGCCATTCGCTTTCTCCTCTCCCACGGAAACAGCGGATTCTTCATGGTGGCCTGGACAAATGTGTGTGTGTTGGGAGGTGGAGGGGATTTGGGGGGAGATTGCTGTCTACTTCCTGTGAGCTCTCAGAGGAGAAGTACTGGCGCGCCATTTGATTGCTATGAGGTGTTGACAGGCCGCACCAGGGAGGCAGCGATCCATCAGCAGGAGCATGGGAAGGGGCCATTGGAGCCGCAGGAGCGGAGCAGAGAGCGCGTCCGGAGAGCCGGATGACTGAGAGGCCTGGTGGCACAATTTCATCTCCGCTCACCCCCGTGACGGACACACGCTCGATACAAGGCGCACCAAGTCTGACCCGCCCACCCTCCAGACTGGTGGATTTTGGGTATTGGCAGATTCTGACCACAGGCTATAGATATGTCTGGTAACTTGAATGCTTTTACAGATATTGCCACAGATGACTGCAGGCATGTCCAGAGAGTGTTGATGGATTAAAATGGCTGATAGAAATGACAAAACTTTCTAGAAAACATACTGTTGGTGTAAAAAGTCAAATAAATTGCATAAAAATTTCTCCTTAACCAGAAATGTAGCCGTATTGCCAAGCATTGCTTGTTTCCAGTGTGGTCTTGTTTATTTATACACTTGAGCTGCAAGGCGATTGCACCTAACAAATAATGGATGATTTTGCCAACGCGTAGCATCTAAGTGTGTGCTACTTGTGTGGAGTTGTTTTCAGGGCTTATACACATTTTCCACTTCACAGTTCTGACTCTGATTTCAAGACTCGTTTGTAGTAGTTTCCTAGCTTATTTTCAATTAATCATTTAAAATTTAATGCCGACTAAATCCACCATCAATTAGTTTTTTTATTAAAAAAGTTTTTTAATGTATCTATACACTTTTACTAGTTTTGAGATATTTTATATGATTTATATCATATATCTTCCAATAGAAGCCCCAGCATTTATTAAAAAATGATTGGGACGGCCCGGCATTTAATAGAGACGGTGTTTGTTGGAGACGTTATTATTCTCCTCACAGACGGAATGATGATGGTATTTACTGCCACAAAATATCCTGCAGCTTCTTCTCATTTATTTTGACAGAAGATAAAACATCACGACTAAAATCATCCCTCTGTCTGTTCGGGCGGTGATACTTGTCTGTGATTGGCTGTTATTGTGGGAGTGGTTTAGCACTGAATGCAGTGATAAGTTTAAACAGAGTCGCTTAATATCCGTCAATAATCCTCAGATATCGCGACATAAATGAGTAATTACACACGTTACTCATATAACTGTCTTCAGAAATCAGAGGTTTGTTTAAAGCCGCTTCAGACGTTTTAGGGAATAAATTCTGTTAAAACACGGAGGTAGAAAGTGAATGCTCGGAGGTGCAAGAAAGTTAGGAGCTGGTGTGTGTGTGTGTGTGTTACCTGCCTACTATTGGAGACTATTTGTCGCGACATCTCTTTAAACCCGGTGTTTATTGGAAATGGGCATCAATAAGAGACGGGCTATTATTAGAAGATATACGGTAACTACATATTATCGCTTATGTCTTAGATATCAAGTCGCACTAAATTGTGCTTAACACTGAAAAATTCTGACTCTCCATCAAAGAAGTACTTACTTCCAACCCAGAAACACTCCTCCTCCTGCAGAACCATCAGCCCATTTCTGTTACGCTAATGGAGCAGCTCCTAAAATGTTCAAGGACACTTTACTCGCAAGGAACCTGTAGTTCATCTTACTATTAACAAAAATGATCTTCCCTCACTGTGCCTTATAAAACAAGTAAAATTATTTAAGAATCTTTTCACATGAGAAAATTAGGAATTTGCTGGAAAAATGCTACATCCCGAAAATAGTTCTTTCCATACAACAAGAGTGGCAATGGGTGCGAATGTTCCATATCATTAAAATTTCCTTCCCAATCTAGTTATCTCCAGTTCCACACACTAACCAGAACTTTCACACAGTACCACCAACACTGGGAGTGTGAAGTTTCACATCTTTTCAAATTGCTGTTATCTTTGAAGTAACATCATTGCACAGCAGGACACACTTAGAGATGAACAGACTACAGACTCCTGCCTTTCCGTCCTGCATAGGAACCCTGCGTTATATAATCAAATAGACTTGTTCATGTGGTTTCTAATGCTCTATGACATACTGCAACCTATACAAATGGACACAAGTATGTTCAGCCATATTGAACCCCATATTTTATCTGTATAAAGATAAAGATATTTGCATAATTAAATGTTGCTAATTAATTTTTTTGCTACTTTGCATAATTCTAACCAATAGATATAAGCTTGTGTCTCCTCAAAAAGCCTATGGGTGGAGCCTAAAAGTGAAAGTATATTGGGAACCCTGTATTTCTCCTTGTTTTAAGTATTATAATGGAAGGATAGGAGATATCATATAGCATGTCCCAGAGCTGCAAGTAACAAGTAAGTCCCAAGTCCTGACACTCAAGCCCCAAGTCAAGACTTTGATCACATTAATGTCTCCAAGTCTCCAGTCTCGAGTGTGCATTCTTCAAATTATTCATCTAATTTATTTATTACAGACATAGTACTACAAACAAATTTCATTATAGTGCAACAACACATGAAATAAAATGTGAATAATTGTCTAATTACTGATTCCTGGGAGTTTGATTTAGCCCTCACCCCCACCCACATGCAGAATTTGGACGCTAGCAAGTGTGAAACCAGAGGGGTGTCCATTGTAGCACGGGTCACCCCTGGTATCTGACTGGCCACACTTGGTGCTACCCTAAAATTTTACTTGCACAGATATTTTGATGCTAATTTACGTCTCATTTCTCTTGTTGTCGATGTGATTATTGATTGATTAAGATGATCAAACAAACAGGTCATCCACATACTAACTCCATCCTTTGCATGACCGCCAGGCTAGTCAGAAACAGTATGACCAGACTTCACTGGGACCTAGTTTACCACAGATCAGATCATCTAGTGACCTCTGGTTGGAGGAGAACACGAACTACCGATTTTCATAGATCCCCATGTTGGCTACTATCAGACTGAGTGTCCAGGGGAAGGAGGGAGTGAGTTGTTGGTCATTGGTGGCTGTTGTGTTGGAGTTCTGCTCTTATTTTAACTGTAAAACCTTGGGTGAAAGAAGCTTCTGTGTAATTACCAAGAGGAAGATGTTAAGTTAGCTGGTAAATGACTTCATTAAGACTGGGGTTTAACTGCTGAGCGAAGGCTGATTGATTGAGGAGGGATTGACTGTATCCCATCAGCCAGATGCCACAAGTCGCAAGTCGATTTGGTTAAGTCGGCAACTTAGCACTTACACTGAGGCGATCGTGAGGAATGACGTCCTGCGTCCTACGGTGACGTATGGACGATCGATCCACATCTGCGGTAATGAGTCGATTCTCCATGACCAAGCCAAGACGTACCACTTAACTGTACATGCTTCTATAGACGCAAGCGGCAAAAAACACTTGCTGCATTTAATGGGTGCCCGCTATGTTCTGTGAAGATCTTTGCTTGTTGGTTGGACACTGGTGTACTCACATACCGAGCCTTGATAGGAACGTTATTAGATCAGCGTGAATGCCAGAACATTAACGGCCTCTTTGGGCTACAAACGTCACCGACATGTAGCTTTCTCCAGATCTCACAGGGCACTAAATCACCAGGGCAACAGCGAGTGCATTCTTCAATAACACATGCACACTCCAGGGAGGTGAGCGAAACAGAGTTCAGGACGGACAGAGCTGTTGATAAGCAATGTGCTGATGGGAGTAATGGATCCGTTTAGCTTTTAATCAATGTCGCTCAGCGCCTCATTGAATGACGTGCCTACAATGCTCCCTATCCTGCCATTGTTTTCCGGACCCTCTTAACCTAATTGGACATTAAACTCCTGTCGTTATTTAGCTCTTCCCCGGTTATTTATGGAGCGTGTATACTCCTCTTTACCTTTTCATTACCCCCAGCACTTTTTTTGTGCATCCGGAAACTAATTAAATGGAACGAATCAAATGAGAAAGCTGATGCACGGCCGAAAAGTGTCACTGAATAAATCTCTATTATGATGCGTCCACATGGCACATCATTTATGTTGTTTACGGGCTGGAGGATAAAGGTGGAAGGACACCAACGTGATGGATGGTGTGAGAGGCCCTTTGCATTCTAAACACTCGAAAAGCGAGGCGCGGTTAAGCTTAATGTTTACATGCTACGTTCAAGGTGCCGCATTACTACCCGTTTCAAACGTAAATTTTGAACACCCACCATTAGCCATTTCATCCCACTGGTCCCAGTTACCACTGGAAATTTGTTTTGAGTTGTGAAGCTCTGAAAGGGTTCATCATGAGGTATGGAATTAATGAATTAATAATACATAAATTCAGAGACTTGTATCATTGGAACAAAAAATGTCACTGTATCGATTTCACTTTATATTAAGGCTCTAAAAACTGTATAGTTGTACATGAACAATGCATGTAATAACAATGTAACTACTGGCCAGAAAATCACAGCTGTGTTGGATTACAGTAGTATGGCTTATGTAATTACACATGTATTAACTTCTATTTTGACTATTAATACACAAGAGCATCTACAGTAATTGCATTTTTACAACATGCACTGTTAAAATTTTTGTACATAGTCATTAGAGACAATGATTGAAGTGTGTACCACTGTCTACACAGGTTTTTGTGGCTTGTGTTCATTTGGATTTGCATTTGGGGAAAAAAGTAGCATTTTTCCTAGATGTCAATTTCTGCTGAAATCCGGATGAATAAAACATATTTTTTTGCATTTACATGCTGTTAATATAACGTTCTGGAGGACTGGAAATGTCCCATGATTCTTCACACATTTTGTAGTCATATGGTGAACCCAAAAGAGGGTGAACTTTTCTCTACCTCCATTGCCATTTCAGGAGGGTCTTTAACAAAAGGACATCATGGTTAAGCTCTAATATATCATTATAATTATACATTATAATAATAATGTTATGGAATTATATATAATTAAATGTATATGCGATTTTGTGAATCCAATGAAGAATGGAACTCAAACCACACAGGTTACAGACTGGACTGCCTCATTACTGGCCACAGGTAAACACATAACATTACAGTCTGGGCTGCAGTTTGGAGTTCAACAGAGGCGAAAGAAAATCAATATAATATTATATTGAAACCAATCAAGCAAAACTGCAAAATGCCTAGAACACAGCGCATTCATTTAGCCAAACTTTGAATGCCTGTATTGACAAGACTATTCAAGTTAAAATGTACCATTTGCTCATACAGTGAATAGTGGGGCTACAGTGCCATGCGAACAAAACGAATGAGTCCTTTGAGGAAATTTTTCTTTAATTTTACTGAACTAGAAGATCTGAGTCAGTAAAAATATCAAAACTTTCAATGAAGATGAGTTAGTCATCATGTGACTTGAATCTAACTTCGTTCCTCCTTCTCCGTCCTGTGTAACTGTATAGTTGATCCGATACAACTGTTAACTGTAGTCAATAATGTCCTAAAATTACATTGTAGTTTGATGGCTAATGAAGTAATGAGGTAATGACTCTGTCCAAAGATGCCCTTACATAACTGGAATGAGTATAAATAGGCAAAAACACCATGTGCCTTTATCATGATTATCAAGATACTCAAGTTTTGTGAAAACCTCATCCACACCTCGCACTGTTTCACCTCTTTGTTGGTGGTTGACGTTAGCAGCACAGATGTCCCTCTGAACAGCTGACAAAATCAACACGGATGAGTCATCACAGCTCCAGTGAGAACTTGGCCTTGGCTTTGTCGTTGTTCTAACACCTCCTTTTTAAATTTGCTCTAGATTTTTTATTTTATTTTGATGTCTGCTGGGGGAAAAGAACTCGTCTCTTTGTTAATATCCTTAGCTCCTGGCACTTCCTTCTCACTCATATTGTGTCGGCCAACTGGGAAGCGCAGGCATGAGAGCTAGCAGTGGGAAGCTATCTTCAGAGAGAGGTGCACCATTAGCATGCATTGTTCAGAAGAGCCGCAGGGAAGGAAAAGGTGATTTTTCCTATGGCCACTGGGGGCTTAAGAGACTCCCTAATCACGCCTTTATGCATGGAGAGCTGGGTGTTGGTCCACCCCCCACCTCCTCGGCCCTCCTCCGCACACTTCATGGGTGTTTAAGCAAGCACTTTAAATGGAAATGCACTTGACATTTTAGGAGGAGATGCAATCATCGTGCATTAGGATGCAGCCGACTTCGCTGCCGATGAGCAGCCTTCCTCGTCTTGCTCTCTGTCTCCTCCTCTCGCACTCCCTTGCTTCTGTTCTTCCGCCTCATTTAGAGCCAGAGTGAGGCTAACGGTCCCGGTTCCTACGCAGTGCCATGCTGTTTTTTTATCCCCTCTACTCAAAATGAGTTATATTTGGAAGTGTAGTCTATGTGATAAATGCTGTATAACCAATAGGAAACCACTGTGATTTGCATACAGGGCAGAGATAAAGGTTTCCCCCATTCCTCATTGAGCTGGTTGAAAACAAGGGCCCATAGCTTGGATAGCTCCTGTTTTTTGTGTAAGGCCACAAAAACAGCTGTGCACTGTGTGTTCTGATACCTTTCTATCAGAGACAGTATTAACATTTTGTCCTCCTTGGGCCAAACAGGCAAGCCTTCACTCCCCACACACATCACTGAGCCTTGGGTGCCAATGACGCTCTCCAGTTGTCCTTCCTTGGAACTTTTTGGTAGATACTAACTACTGTATACCTGGAACATTGTCAAAGAGGCTCAGATACTTACCCATTTTCTCCAGCTCCCAGCTTGCTGACTAATATATCCCACCACCCCCAGAACAATGCCATTATAATATATCCAGATAGTCGATATCATTCACTTTACCTGTCAGTGGTCATAATGTTTTGGCTGATCTGTCTATATAATCTTTTATTCAACTTACAGCACTTTAACTCTGCTCACTGACATCAAGTTAAAGAGTGTTTGAGTTTTGAATGATGCTCGGCCAGAAAGCGCAGCGAGTCGAAACAGCCGTTTACACAAATCAGAGCACAGGATATGGGCCTTTTAAAGTCAAGTGAGTCATAACACATTTTCCTTCCATGCGATGACATACACTTTTAAAAATAAGTGGTGTAGAAAGGGTTTTTAGGGAAGGGATGGCCAAAGACAGTCCCCTGGGCCAAGTGCAGCCCACAGACGCATTTTAATAGGCCCATGGCTTTTACATTGGAGTGAATTATAACTGGTTCGCCAGCCAATACGCTGCCAGTTTTCCCTCACGTGATGAAGGGCAGCTGTATTATACGCTTACAGTCTGCAGCACAACTTTATCTGACTGGTATTGCAAATTAATTATGACATTTAAACACAAAGCTGACGATTTGGGCAAAATGGAAATAAAAATTCTATATTCATTGAGCAAATACAGCAAATGTGTGTTCCTCCCAAGTCAATAGACTGTAATGGATTTCCTACGAAAAAACATGAAGAAAGAAATATTTCAATAAATATCCAGGGGGCGAGAGAATAGAGTATACTGTGCTTAACTGTTGTCATAGCAGCACTTCTTGAACACAGCTAAATTAAAAGTTAAAACTAAAACAAAAAACATGACAATTTCTGCCATTGTATGTTAGGAAAATGGTCTAACAGGATTTTAACATTTTTACTACGGTATAAGACAAAGAAACACATGGCTGCTTGCATTACTAAAATTACAACTTTACTAGAAAAACATTTAACTGTCTTACTTTATAATAAAATTAAATATGAGTAAATATGAGTTTTTAAATGAATAATCAATGACTTCCTGTTTCCCTGGGGTATAAATATGATGTGACACTCAAAAGTACATGCCGTTCAAGTAAGGCAGATGTCTGTCGACCTACATAAGTCCGGTAACAGCTACAAGAAAATAGCTACTTACATAAACAATAATAAATAAGGATAATAAGGAATAATAAAGACGTTTAAAACAACTGGAACAATGACAAACATGGATGGACATGGACCAAAGTTTATCTGGCCACCATGCACAGTGAGGAGGATTATAAGAGAAATAAAAAATTCTCCAAAGCACACTCTTAGAGAACTGCACCAAAGAGCGATGTCTTGGGGTCACAAAACATCCATGATAACCATAAGACGCTATCTCCATGCCAACAAGCTGTTTTGGAGACATGCGAGGAAAAAACCTTTTCTCACCTCTGGGATTTCAACTTGGACCATGGGCTTTGGTCAGATGAGACTAAAATTTAGCTTTTTCGCAACAAACGTTCTTAGTGGGTCTGGTGTAAATCCAAGGATGAGTATGTGGAAAAGCACCTCATGCCCACTGTAAAGTATGGTGGAGGACCTGTGATGCTCTGGGGCTGTTTCTCTTCCAAAGGCCCTGGGAAGCTTAATAATAGGCGACGATTAAATGCTGTCTTGTTGGCAGGGGGTTGTGTGAAATATTAACAGCAGGAATGGTTTGATTTGTGTTTTTTTTTCCTTTGTAAGCCTGTATTTTTGGTAAAAATATATTAGCAGCCTAAGAACACAACCAGGTGCCAATAATTGTGTAGGAAGCTGTACATGTCTCTGTCCAAACTTTATTTAATAATTGTTACAAAATACGTTAAGCATGTTCATTGTTAGTTAAATGAAGGTTCAACATACCACAGATTCTTGTATCTTTACTAGAAATTGAGTTTGTATTCCTAGCTAATATCACTTTTTTGTGACGTAATCAAATCAGAGGTTTTAGAAGAAGGTAAAAATAACTACACCACATAATCCCAGCTTTGACTGAGGTCACCTATGTGTTAGCCAGGCTAGTTCTGCTATCCACAGTCCACCAACTACTCCAGACTGGACAACACCATCAGACACACTGTATTAACCCAAACCTGGGATGGCATGGTGGGCGAGACAGCACCCATCCCTCTGTGCTGTGAATGAGGCATGTGTCTGCTGAGTTGTGACGCCCCAAATGGAACCAGGCCAGATTAGCACGGGGAGGGTCGCGTTCGCTTGAGAAATAGCTCCGACTCAGCAGGGTTCAGCGAAAGGTGGAAGGTGCAGATACATTTTTTATTTCGTTTGCCGACAAGCGCGGGGCGGCCTGCAAGGCCTGGGCTGTATTCAAACACACGGAAGGAAGTAAATTGAGTGTGAAGAGCTTGTATTCGTGAGTCGGAGCGGAGAGATACGAAGGGGGAAAACTTGACTGGAGTGCACGCACTCAGCATGTGGCTCACATTAGCGGTTCGCCTGCGAGAGGTGAAGCCTGAATTGTAGATGTTTCTTTGTGCTCACCCCGAACCTGTGAGCTGTCTCTGACACCTCAGTCTTTCTCGCTCTCTCTCATGCACAAAAAAACCCACTCATGCCAAAACCTGCTTTCCTTTTTTTCTGCTCGGATGCCTCTGCCTCTTCTCCAAGTCCTCCTTGGGGGGAAGAGCCCCCCATTACCGCAATTACAATCCGCACACATTTCATTAAACTAATATTGGTGCAGGGGCCGGGCTGCTGAGCGCATGCGAACACATCGCCCAGCTGGAGGCAGTTCTCCCAATCCCTCCTCAATTCCCCCACACACACACACACACACTTACACACATTTTCATGCATCAGTTTAACCACACTGGTGCATTAGAGGAGCCATCAACGCTGAATAACAGGTGGCGAACAAACAAAAGGCTTCACTCTCCAGAAACAGGAGGACATGATTGGATGCATCTCACTCCTGATTTCTCCCAATCTTTTCTTTTGAACCTTCCCACCTCTCCACCTCTCCTCTGGTGGAGTGGCCGGTCTCCTGTGCATGACAGGATGCTGCTAACGCTCTTTAATTTGAACTCTGTTCATCACAGGCGCTGGTGGAGGAGAAAAGCTGCTTGGAATTAACCATCTCAAAGGTCAAGTAAATTCCATCATTAGCCTCCGTTGTGGCGAGACGTCCAGCTTGCTGTCTGACGGCCACTTTTCGGCCACGAATGGATGACCACATCTAGACTAGCTAACCACTTTATTAGGAACGCCGGCGCGTCTTAATGTGCATTTCTACTTGTTTTTAAACAACCGATCAATTCTGGTCCCTGAAAGCCTACGCTTCTTGAAGCCGATTTTCAGAATCGCTATAAAATTGTGCCAGTAAAGGCACTCTGCTTTCTGGACGTGCTTGAAAGACCAACACTGAGCATTTTTAAAAGCAAACAGCACTGACAAATAGCCATGTCAGTCAAACTATTAAACCGACATACTCTCCGCAGCCACTTTGTTAGAAGCTCCACTTTGCTGGTGTGCAGAAACATATTGTGGTGGTGGAGAAGCAGCAGAGGAACCATGAGGCTGAAAAACTCAGTGTAGGGTTCCTCCCTTAATAAAGTGAGCTCTGCCAGCTTTCGTGGTTTTGTTCATGGGGACTGTGCTTTTGGGACCTTTATGTTTGACAACGTGTAAATAAATGCACTGTATGGCACCGTCGCTGGTCTGTGTGTGTGTGGGAAAGTGTTTGGTTTTCCATAAACTATTCCCCAGGCTGCCACTCGGCAGATAAAACACCCAATACACAAGGGGACCACAACCTTTTCCCAGTTTCTTTCCAATTTAGTCATATCCAGTATCACCCACAAGCTAGATTTCCCCCACAATGCACCACTTGCTTCCTCTGAGACCCGTGGAGCACAACCACATCTTTTCAAACTGCTGCCAATGTAATATCATTAAACAACTCATCATGCTTGGAGGAGAACACTAACCACTAATTCCGTTATGTTAGATGACATGCGTCTACGTTAGCTAGCATTTAGGGCCTCCAGCCATGCATCTCCATAGATCAAACACAATTGTCCAGTAAGATGTCCAGCACTTTGGACATCAAATCAGAGCATTTGAACTGGAGTAAATGAGTGAAGAGTTTGTGCTGCTTTACCTAGAGATGCTCATACATACAATTTCATGCAAACACTCCCCATCAAATTATGAGTTTGAAATACTAATTGGGATACTGCACAAAATACAAAACATCCCATAACTTTTGCACATGCCTTGTTTTTTTTTTATCTTCCTTCATACCCCGTTACATTCATGGAAACTGTTGATATACATACAGTCTTATGCAAATTTTTGGACACCCCTTCATAAATAACAGATTTTGGTCATTGGTAATTTAAAATATGTTAACACAGTCTCTCCAGGACATGAAAAAAGACAATATTTTCAGCAAAAATTGATGCATAGTTACTTTTTATACCATCAATTGAACAAATTTTTCAAATCTATTTTTTTTTAAGCTCATTCGATGTGATACATTCAACAGTTGTCATTAGTAAATGTCAACTGGTGTCAATTTCTTTACGAATACTTTACAAGCTTTACAAATACTCTGACTCTTCAAACCTTGTGCACACACTTGTGGACACTCAACAACCATGGGTTCCTCTCAG
>JBBIGC010000036.1:13132363-13146455 GCA_037576955.1 Lepidarchus adonis
TAATTATGTAACTTTATTAGCAGCGTCTTTCTGAAATGCGCTAACAACGATCAGAGTAACGTCCTCCTCATGCACTCTGGTCGCTATGGTAACACGTAAATGTTAGAATAAGTCAGAATAAGTTTTCAGTGCTGTTGTGGCGATTTCAGGGTTTTCTGCCATGACTTTCATCCAGAATAACGGGAAAGTTGATGTTTCTAACACACTTAGATGCTACGGACTGAGATCGTATTATAAAACAGTAGCTCAGTGTATAGTGTTAATATGAAAAAACATGAAAACCTGTAAAAGTGTGACTGGCTTTATGAAATTGTTAATGGCCAGATGTGGTCCAGTGGTTGTCCGGTAAACCCCCCGGGTCTGAACCAAGAGAAATGAGTTGTGTATATCAGTGTCCAGGTTAATTCAGCTCCTAGCGACTGTTAGATTCTCTATAAAGTTCTAAAAAGTGTCACGGGAATGTGTACTGAACACTGTTGGATACTGTATTTAATAGATGATGACAGAAACGGTGGTAACATTAGGGCAGAAGGGTGCAGAGAACAATTGCATGCGAATTCTCCACAGCGTGGTCACCTATCATCAGTGGCCTTCAGATACTGTCCATGCAAACATCAGTCAAAATCATGATCACTTCGCATTATGCTCCTCTAGAGGCACCACAGGGAGTGTAATGTCATTTCCATTGATTGTTGTGATGCTGACAAGACATGTTTGGACCAAGACCTTGCATTATTTTAACCGATGATGACATCGGTCATTTTTTTCTCTTAATTCTACGTCAGGAGAACCGCAGCTAAGCAAATGTCTTAAGAAATTTGGTCTGTCATGTGCACAAGGATGGGTCTGGAATTTGACCGTGCTGGCACAAAAATGCAGAATGATATTAGCCTTATGAAAGATGTTGTTGGGGTTTGTATTTATGCGGTTTATCGTTCCAGCATGAAGAGTGGTAGGAGCTGGTTTGACAGACTGTGACCTGAACAGAAGGATCAGACCTAATGGGTTAATTGACCTCATGCTCCCCTTCAGACGAGCACAATAAGCTGTGCCCTGAGGGTCGAGACAATGATTTCAGTTCAGATCACATTCTAAACACCCCATTATGGATGGGGTGTGATTTTATATTGCTTTAAAATAACAATATGAGCTGTTTAGTATCTTCTACACAATATGTAAATTATCACAATGGTATGGTGACCATTCGCTTTTTTTCCCTAGAGGACCAATCATTGCAAATGTAATTTTTATATAACCATTTTACAGACTTCTGAAAGCAATCTGACTTACACAAACACTGTATTTCCCCAACAATAGGCTGCCCCACATTATAGTTCGCCTCAATCTAAGCTACAGAAAATGTTCATTTATTAAGATAATTTGCCCCATGTTATTAGCTGCAGTGTTACTGAATTTACTGATCTGAAGTAAAAGCATCTCACTTGACTCATGGAGACCGTTGCAACATTATACCGTAGTTGAGCATAAACAATTAAATTGTTTAAATTTGGAACTTACCGATATTATGTAGCAATGCAAGAACTACGCTGCATTTAAGCTCCATGCACGAACATGTGTCCGACATCAGCGACAGCAAAGGAGCACAGTTCACAATTGACAATGTTTACAGATTCGATTTTGAAGGATTTGAAGAAACATAAGACTAATAATTTTAGCATTTCATTGTTGCTAATTTTTTACAGAAGAATTTACAGACAGATGATTGACATTGCTGTACTACAGTAGGCTACCTCCACCCTCTGGTAATTCAAACAAAAAGTTAACGTATCTTTTCCCTTTTCTTTCTGTTAAATTAAGTTTTTCTAGCTTGTATTATACACTAGGATGTAATGTAATGTAGCAAAGGCCTGAAAAATTTTGAGAGGTTGAATGCAGCAGTGCCATGCAAGTGAGACAATGTTGTCACCCATCATATGTGCAAGGTGTGTCGTAGCGGTAGCATTAGCATCATTTTACAGCATCAAAGAAAGGGTTTTCTACTTCTTCTCTCATTTAGATTGTGAGGTTATGCTTATTAAAGGTAATCATTTGCTGCATTTAGTCTAGATCAACTCTACAACCGCTTTAATTTTGTAACACAAAGAAAGTCTGCGTATTTTGGTGCTTTGATGACTACAATGACGGCTAGGCTAACTGCTAACCCATGCTAGTTCCGACAAACAACTTATTTGTTTCTGATTTCTAGTGGAAAATTGAGGTAAGCAATGGCGCTTTCCATGTTCTGCTTTTTATACTGACCCGTCACTGATCTGTCTTTGCTTTGTGTTGCTTTTCGGACTGTTCATTGCTGCAGTAAATAGTATTTAAATTCAATGAATAATTTGGGGATGTCGTCTTTTAGTACTGAATTATACTTTTAGTGAATGTTTCATGTTTTAGATAGGCCGACCCTAAGTAAGCCTTATCCTAATACCAGGTTTACAAAATCAATGTATAAGACATGGCATTATCGTTGGGGAAATACAGTATTATTCATTGTCACTTTAAATAAGGCAGGGCTAAACTGCTGTAAACTCAATAGGCTAATATATAAATAGGAGTCCTCGACTTACACTCCTCAGCATACATTGTAAGTCAAATTTTGACATAAGTCCCCTTGCATATGCAACTTTGTGTGCAATTCCCAGGGACCATTCCTCTGTCAGTCCACCAGAGGGAGACACTCACCCACCTGAGGCTCTGCGTTGGCATTTTCTGAGCGTTTTATTATATCTACTTTCCCTTTCACTTTGATTATCAAAGGGGGTTGAGGCAGAATCATAACCATGAATCATCGTAAGTCAAGTATGTCATAACCTGCAGGGCCAGTGTCCACAGTTTGGTGAGCTTAACCTGACGGGTGAACTACCAACTCGTACTAGAAACCCGCCATCCAGGCCCAGACCTGGGCACCCCTGAAGGACTACATGGGCTGGGAAAGGAAGGTTCTGTGTCGAAACAGTTAAAAACTATGTTACATTTTAATAAAACCTATAAAACTCTTGGTCTTTAATGATATATTTTCTATAATAAATGGCAATGTTCTTTGCTGGTTTGCAGTGACTTAACATATTAAATAGAAAGCTGTTTAGATATTACAGTTCCTCCCAATAGTTAGTGTAGCACATGGGTGGTGTACCCACTGGGACTGTGAAGGCTAGCATGTGCTTTCTCAGAGTTATGTGAAGCATCATTGCACCATTGCATCTTTAATAACCGACACTAACACAACTGCAGACACCTGTGGGAAACAGGCTCTATACGCCATATCCAGTTCACAGGTTATTAAAAATGCCTCACTTATTGCATTCATCACTGAAGGATTAATGGTAATTAATGTGATCCAAGATCAGTCCAGCTTTGTCAATACCAACCTTGCATTTGTTTAACATGACTTCCTGCAGTTTCTTCTATTTTTATAGCTCACAGTGAGTCATACTGTGTCCCAAACCACATAAGCAAGTCTGAGTCACTTTATTGTATAGTAGCTTGAATAGACTGAAAAATTCAGGTTGTACAGTATTTACAGAAACTAATTGGGTGAGTATTGACTGTTTGCTTGCAGTGGTAGCCTTGCAGCTTCTTTTCCTAACTTACGATGAAATATTCGGCCTCCAAATATGTCTTGGATGATCAAAAACCTTTGGGACTGTTTATTTTTTGCCAAACTATTACTTTAATAAATCCAAACAATGGCTGGAATACAATGAGAAGTCAGGAAGCAAACCTGTGCTTTTCTCATTATAATTTTTTCTCAATAATATGGCAGTATTTAGAAATAAATGAGAAATGTTGGGTTTATTTGTCACATTTATTGCACAGATTCATTGTTTTAAGCAAATTTCTTGGCTGTGTACATGTATAAGTGGGTATAATATGTATTTTTAAAGCCTTTCAGCATTTCAAAATATTACTTTACTGCTGCATTGTATGTAAAGGACTATGGAGTGAAGTATTTCATTAAAAAATCTCTATTGGACTCAAGGTCCATACAGCAGGTACCATTGTTTTATATCTGACCCTGACAGTATGGCTACATTCAGAAAGATGAATAATAATATATACAGGAATATAAAGTGTAGACAAATGCCTATTTTATATTCCCAGCCCCCAAACAGCCAGTTCAAAATATAGATGTTATTTAAGCAGTTTTGTTACATAACCTTGAATGTAAACTGGTTAGGTTTGGACAGGTTTGCAATGTACAGAAAATAACTCATTCTGTGACTCCTTGTAATATTCATAACCTTAACAAAAACAGCTAATCAGAATTATACTGAAAGTTAGGATCACAGTTTATGCAAATCTACTCTCAGCACACACTCTTGTTCAGAGCAACCTACACTTTAATCATGTAATAGATGGAGGTGAATTGAGTGTTGGGAGTTCGAATAGAATTTTAACAGAGAGTCAAAACTAGGACTGGGCGATATGGCATAAAATTAATATCGCAATCTTTTTAGGCTATATCGCGATACACAATATATATCTTGATACCTCGAAACTTCCTCTAAATCACTGTATAAGTAATTCATTTGACCCTATATTGCATAAAATTACAGCAATATAATGAATTTAGCCAACGTTTAACATAGTAAATGCTTTTATTTTAAACCAAAGTATTATATAGCAAACTTTATTTTTAACTAAAGTTTAACACAGAACTCTTTATTTTAAACCAGCTTTTAACATAGCAAAGACAATTTAAACCAAAGTTTAATATAACAAACTCTTTATTATTTATAACTGTTATTTATAACTTCAGTTTAAAATAAAGTTATAAATAAATAACAAAACCAGGGCTGTTTTTCTTCAGAACCAATTTTTCCGCCTCCATTGCCAATTAATGTCTCTGAAATTGCCTGGGATTTGACTGATCTCTGCAGATTTCCACTGTTAGTCAAGTATAAACGACAGTGGTGTTATCCACTACTCAACACCAGCTACAGCTTGTAGTACGTAACTTTGCTTTTGTACTTTATACTGTTGTGTGCAAACTGTGTGGAATATGATATGTGAAAATAAATGGTGAAATTTTAAAAAGTTTGGTCGGTTAGTTCCCCTACGTTCACTTTTGCCATTAGCATTGTAGCATTATTGTATAATGTAATATTTTAAAGAGGTTGTGTACTTCACTACTTTTGCATAGGACTGTATGTTTCCAGCCCAAGTTATTAGTCTGTGAGGGCCTAATTTCCTCATAAAATTTATGTTCTTTGGCGGGCGGCGTCATTTGCTGCCAAAATGCTGCTCTGGCTTCTGCTTAAGTGAAGAAGTACCTCAAAAGTTTAATGGCTCTTTCAGGTTGCATCTCAAGGTTGTTGTATTTCAAATGAAGGGCGTGTAATTAATCCTCCTAGTTTATGCAAAGACGCCATGCTCTGAATGCTTTCGGCGTAATGGACATCCACCCAAAGCACAGCCGGAAATCAGCTTCTCAATGCTGCGTGCACAAGGCCTCATTCAAAGTGACTAAGTGTAATTTTATGCCATCCGACCCTCTCTATCACAACAGTTTATTCATTACAGA
This sequence comes from Lepidarchus adonis, assembly GCA_037576955.1. NCBI lineage: Eukaryota > Metazoa > Chordata > Actinopteri > Characiformes > Lepidarchidae > Lepidarchus > Lepidarchus adonis. The sequence continues at coordinate 13,137,894 of JBBIGC010000036.1, forward strand.
CTACGCTAATAGGAGCCGCTAAAAGGAATATGTCAGGGAACGCAGCCCATTGTTTGGAGTACAGGTTTTACTGTGGTCAGACTAATTTGCTGTAATTGAGGAGTTGGCGCGAGTCCTTATCAGAGCCTCTGCTGTCTCCCATCACTGCTCCACGCTGCTGTTCCTGTACTTATATAATTACTGCATTCACTCTCCACCTCCGAGGTGCGCGCAACGAGTCGCACAACTCGTATTTTTCTTACAAATACCAGTCACGCATGCGGCTCCTTTGAGATTTTGCTAAATGCTGTCACCTAAACATTGTTCGGTTGAATAATGGCTGTAAATCCTGCTATAAAATTCTAAATACATATTTCTCTACTTACTGAAATGTCTAAAATTTTAAAATGTATGGATCTGGGCAGAATACTTAGTAAGTGATGATGGCTGAATACTGAATACACTTTCCTAAATGTATTCAGTAATGTGTTCCATTACACATAAAACATAAATATTCAGAATACATTTAGAATATATCTTGACAAGGCAAAGCATTTACCCAAAAAATAGGCTACACATGCAGGCTATCATATACCAACAACATCCAATTTCCATTTCTTCCCATTTGAACAAATTCCAGTGAGCTTTTCGTAAATAAATATTACGCACAGTTACACGGATGATGATTTTCTTTAATGTCCATGACCTAAATCTTCACTTTAAAAGTATACTTTTAAAATTAATTTCTGCCAGCATCTCTCTATGATTTCCTGCATTATCCAATTGCTTATCCCATGTCTTATTCAAATTTCTGATTAAATACATAAATAGTTATTTTATAATATTTTTTATAATATTTTTTAAATAATATTTCATAATAGAATTTTTTGTTGTTGTTATTTTTACTTTAGTTTTTACTTAATTCACCCTGTTTTATACTTGTTGGCACTTTCCCCACATATAGAATTTTTTTTACTCAAATCTCCAATTGAATCCTAATGAAACTGACACATCATCTAGTCATTGACATAAACTTTTATAATACAGGAGCAAATCATACGATACAAAATATTCCTGAATATGTTTTGGGTGATTCTCTTATTGGAAAACTAGAACAGTCAAGATAACCACTTAGGTGGCCTACGTGTAAAAAATGCATGTAATTGGGTCATGAGAGGTTCCACGTTTAACATAAGGATGGTGACCTCTTAGATGCAGGTGGGAACCAGGGAAGTTCCAAGGTTGGTGACCTCTGGTCAGGATCTACCCAAATTCTATCCCATTGTAAAATCTGAATGATTTATTCCATTCGCTCTTAATAATTATGCAGATAATAATTATTCAAATGTCTAATTAAATACACTATTAGTTTGACTTTGTTTTGTTTGGTTTGACTTGTTTTCAATTATTTTTACTTTAGTTTTTACTTAATTTACATTGCTTCTTTTAACTGGCACTTTTCTCCACTTACATCTTGTGTTTGAAGAAAATATTTATCACTCAAAACTCGTAATGAAATAAATTAAATTAAATCAGAATCATCAGATCAGAATCAGAAAAACTGAGGAAAAAAATGTAACGACTGCAGCATAGAGACAATGACGTAAAATAACATGCATCCTATAGTGAAGAAAATACAAAGGTAATAAATATAAAAGGTAGATTTTTTATGAAAAAGCAGTAAAAATAGTATGATACATTATGGTACAAATAAATTAAAATAAATTTAATTACAATTTAAATACACCAGTTTGACTTTGTATATGCATACCTTTTGCCCCGACCATTTTTCCCCAGGTTTATTTCAGGTTTATAACTTTTTTAACTTTAGTTTTGACTTAATTCACACTATTTCTTGTTTCTTGTAAATTTTGTGTTTGATGAAAATATTTATTCCTCAAAAAAAAAAATCTTATATTTTACTTAGTTTCACCTCTGTTCCCACAACTGCGGTCTGCTGTCCATTTCATGGATGAAAGAAAAGTTAGACCTTTTTTGGTAAGTACTCCACATGAAACTTATTTACTTTTGTGTTTTGCGACCCATAAGCCTCTTGAATGTAAAAGTGCACTTATTTTACACTATTATTTAGATGTTATAGAACCCTAGATATAATCACCATTTCATTCAGTGTTAGTTTCAAAATGACACAAGTTGGTCGATAAAGTTTCAGTTGACGTCATGCCATGAAATGAAGCCAGTACAATGCCATCCACTAACTAGGACACAATCTATCAAACGATACAACCAACCCTGAGAGGGTGAAGGTGAACACATGCTTCCTCCAAGTTATGTGAAGCACCACTGCATCCTACCCAACTGCCACTAATGCAATGTACAGTGTATCTTGCTTGAAGGAGGTTTGAACTTGCAGTTTCCCTATGATAGACCCAACACTAGCTGTGCAACTCCAACACTTGTAGTCTGTTCTACATCCGTTTGTTTGTTTTTTTTCTGATTTTTTACTGCTAATTGCTAATATACAGTAAAAATGCCTTTTTACTGAACACCTTAGACTATTTACCAACTGTTTAATTTAAAACCGTTTCTTCCATGTCAATCCGCCTCTCTCATATCTCCTTTCATGAAAATAACTGTCAATCTGGGTGCATCCTATAATCCTATATGATGGATCCTCTTATGGATGGACAGGGAGTGGAATTGTGTTATTTTACACACACATTCACACTCAGGGGTTTTTTTTGAGGTTGTGATTTTTTCATGTTTATTTCATTAGAAGCTGTGTAGTTCCTAATTAGCATATTAGATGCATTTTTAATATTTTCAACATGGAAAATGGAATTATATTTTGATCTATAAATTGAATGTCAAACCTGGAAATGTGTGCATTATTATACCCCTAGTGTAAATGCATGTGTGCTGTGTTCATGATGCAAATATTAAAAAATTAACAAATTCAGGCAATTGTTTTTTGCTGCAAAGACATATAAATATATATTGAATTGGTTGTATAATCAAATAATTATTCCCCAAGTAGGCAGGTAGGGTAAAATCATAACCGCATAACTTGTACTTGTTCTATTTGTGTAAAATGTCCAACAAATAAGTTACCTTTCCATTCTTTTTATTTTTTTTGCTTGTTAACAAGTCAAATCCTCCCTGTTTATCTCTAAATGGTAATGCAAACATGTGTAGCTCTAAATTAGTCCAACATGCATGAGCATCATGGGTAATTAGGTGTCGTAAACATGAACAAAATGATTGGAGCTAATCGGCTCTGTCTCTGAGCAGGCCTGGAAGGGCCGGGCTAATCACCTTTGGGTCTCTGATAGGCTCTTATCAAAGCTTTAAGGTCGAAAACCAGATTACGGTGCTCTCAGACCTGCTGTTTTTTCCGAAGCACCTCGCTGCTCGCTGCCTGTGAATCCTGGAACCCATAAGGATAAGGGAGGATATTCTACAATCAGCACTGAGCTTTTGCCTTCGCACACATTATGGGAGATGAGATGTGAACTGCCGCTGTCTTTCGACTGGAAGAGTCTTTTTCAGGCGCACAGGCTGCAATCGCATATATTTATTACTGTCATTATTATTATAAGATGTTTACGGTGGGGAATGGGACAATCCATCTCTACCAACATGTAGGTGTGTAAACTGCCATGTATCAAGCAGCCCTCTCTAAAGAAAGAAGGGGCACCTGCGCCGAGAAAACCGTTTATTGCAAGAAATAAATTTATGAGAGCAATAGTGGCTGCATCTTCCACTCAATGAGAGTATATATCAATCTATAAAGAACACCTCTGCTTCACTGCTGATCTCCTAATGCCCCTTTTTTAGTTTTAGTATTTTAGTGTTACTTAATGGCATTTCACATCAATATTTTTGGCCATTAGGTAATAAACATAGACATTGGATGCTTGTATAAAACATTCCACCTATTGGCTAGACTGATGCTCATAATTATGATCAATGAAGGCCTGAAGCCTTGGGCACCAACCCTGAACCTAGAGATCTACCTTTCTGGTTCCAATCATTGCTGACCAAACCAACTACATTTAACTGTTTTAGAAATCCTTGATTGGCAGGAGTGATGCAAGGTGAACTGTCTCTGTTTGCCAATTCATATACTGGAGAATCCCAATGAAACAGACACATCTATTCATTAAGACTCTGGTTTTATTAAGAAGCTGAAAGAAACGTTAATAATACAGCAGATCATACAATACAAAATATTCCTGAATATTTTTTGATAATTCTCTTATTGGACAACCAGAACAGTCAAGATGGCCGACAAAAAGCAACAAGCTTATGAAAGGGGAGGTTTCAAGTCTAACATAAGGATGGTGACCTCTTAGATGCAAGATGAGATTTGGTGACCTCTGGTCAAGATCACTTACCACCCATTTTAAAACTTGATTGATTAATTCCACTGACTCTTAATAATCATGCAGATATAGTAGAACGTTAAACTACCATCTGAAGGCCTAACCAACAGGAGAGATTTCTTAGCTGTGTCTATGTAGATACTGAAAAATCTGGTTCCTTTGGGCATTTTAAGTATTTTCAACCAAAACTTAATAATAAAATCAAAGTAGAACTGTAGTAACTTCAACAGCATTGCTATCAATCACATTCATGTGCATAGTTGTCGAAATATTGAACATTTTGTAAAGTGTTGAGATTGGAAGCCATGCCAGCAAGCTAGCAAACATGTTGCTATAAACAGCATTGAATTATAGCAACAGCTGAGGTTACTGGAGCTGTTTACTGTGAGTGTGGACTGTGGCGATAGGCATGAGGACATTGGCCCTGACTCTAAACCTCCGCAGGGATACTGTCTGGAGTCTGGCTGCGGCCTCCACGTGCTTAGCTTTGTATAAGCACATCTCTTACCGTCTTCGGCATGCAGCCCGTGATCCTCCTGAAGACGAGGGCCTGCACAACTTTCTCGGTGGCCACGCCCGAGGGACAAATGGAGCTGGCGCGATCTAATGTGGCCCAGTTCGGGCCAAGGCCTTTATCAGCCTTGGCCACAAAGCCAGCTTGCGGATTTTCACGGCAGTCTGGCTGCTCGGCGGTCTTAGCACACGCCCCTGGGAGCAGCCGAGCACAATCCTGCCAAAGATCCGAGGAGTCTGTGAAGGAATGGAAGCAAAGTGGAGACCGGAGGAGGGAATGATGAATGGGGACGCGGAGATGAATGAGCGTCTTCTCGACCCAAAAACGCTAGGACGGCTTATGGAATGAGCTACGGATTTAGAAGTCCATGACTGTCAACATTTGCAAACTTGTTGGAGCTATCAAGGACCCAAATGTAATATTCTTTTGCGCAGCACAAGGTTTTGACTCACTGATTCATACAAGCTGACTATACCACTCTGCACATCCTCTAAGCTCTACATTTGATTGGTGGCCCCACTTAACACCTCCTCAGAGAGCATTCATCTGCTGACAGCAGAACCCGCCTACCACTATGATCTAGAGTAGCCTCAGAACCAAATGAATGTGACAACGACACATTGCTACCTGAGCAATTCATTATTAAACCACGGGAAATTAAGGTCATAAAAAAGAATGAAATAATGCACCATAACTCATAATCCTAGTAAAATGGAACAGTAACGCTTAAGAACTCGTTCCCCTGCCCTGAGGATTGAACAACTCTCCATGAAATAAATCTCCAAATTTGATCCAAATTATAGTCCAATTTAACTGTGAACCATTCATGGAAGCCTTCATTAGAGAGTTTCATTCTTGTGTAATTAAAAAAAGTGAAATAGCTCACCAGGGATGACCTTTCCCTAGACACGTAGGACAGTATCCATGCATTATGTGCTCACAAGATGTCTAATAAAGTCGTCTGTGTTTCTGTAATCAAGGCACAGCTTTAAGAAACCGTATCCTGCATTCATGATGAGGACAACAGGGCTTTAAACAGAAAATCTACTCTACTCTCATCCTCCCTCCATCTAATCAGTCTTCTTCTGCCAAGGAAATAGGTAGAGAAGTCTGTGGGACTCTCTGTTTTAGTAGTTTTGACAAGAGAGACATGAGGGAAAAGCTTGTATTTTTAATGGAATGTGTTTATCTTCTCGAGACCTCTCCGGCTCGTCCTGCATGGGTGGGTTTTCGGGTTGTATTCGGAGTGCCAGACGAGGAGGGATGAGGGAAAGGCGGGAAAGGGTCGAACAAGCAAGTGAGCCGGATATTAGCCCCAATAATGGCGCAAATCATTCTCCCCAGCTGTATTCCCATCTGTCTTAGCACTCAGGAGATGCTGCCTAATTGATAAGCACAATAAGTGCGTTAACAGTTCTGACAGCGAAGTGCCCAGCCTTGATTCTGGGAGAACATCTGGGACAACTGTAGATGCTGTTAAGACTTTTTGATAACAGAAGCTTGAAGCTGGAGGTATATTCTTAGTTCACCTCATCCTGCTCACGGGCCCTCAAGAGACACAGGTATGAGGGAGTCTTCTTTCTTCCCATTTCTCTTAGTCAACGATTCCCCAAGAGGCAACACTTTGAATTATGTCTCTTGACGTGTAATATTACGAGAATGCAGAGTATACAGTGAATATCATGAATTGCACTAATATCAAGACTGATGTTACCAAGCAGGGGCAGCACCATTAAAGCGATTAAAAAAATGATTTACTTGCACATGGATGGTTGTTTCTGGCTGAGTGGACTTTCATCATTTAAGTCACCTCCCTGACAGTAAAGACCAAAAAAAGAGCTCAACCAAGCTGTCCCTTACAATGCGTAATGGTAAGTGCAATCATGAGCATCCAATGTATTCCCCAACACCGTGTTCATTTAGTTTGACATTCAGAGCACAGTACATCACCCGAGCCCAATCATTACCGCGGGCCATTCGCAAAACATGCTGATATGTCGCAGAGAGCTGTGATTCTTATAAATGTTTGTCACCGTGAAATGCGAGCATCTGCCGTTTGCCCACGCTGTTTCCAAGGATACGATTCTTGAGAAAAAGAGCCTGGGTAAGAAAGCTCCATCTGCTGCTCCTGTGCTCAACTCGCTTGCCCACAACCCATTTCCCCCCGAAAACTTCATCTGCCAGCTCGCAGTTCATTAGTGAATCTTGCAAGCATCAGTTAAAACTTTCCTCCACCGACATGTCGTGCCGCATCATAAATCACTGTCTCCTCCAGCGGCCGGGAGGAGGAAGCGCCACAAGCCCGCTGCCAGAACGCGTCGGGAGCCCACTGCTTCATCCCAGCAGTGCAATCTTCCAATTATTCCAAAGGTCCGAAGAAAACACAGCATCCGAGAGGAATTCTATTTCCGACTGCTCGTCATTAACCACCCCAAATGAATTTTTCACCTAGATGTTTATTGTATATTTGTCAAATTTATTAAGAATAACTACAGTCTAGGTTTGGGCCCATGTGGCACGTCCAGTATGGAGATGTGTAGGTATGGAAATTGCCGGAGCTCACGCTACTGTTTCTCTTATTCTCTGCTCCGCTAGTCCATTCTCTTCCTAATTGATTGTATCTCGCAGGATCTCATTGCAGACTCTATAAATTCATTGGTGTCACTTTTGGATTAGGTGCTTGTGGTGGGAGTTGGAACGCCGCTTCAGCAGATCTAATATATGTGAGATAGAGAATGTGCCATGGCTTGGCTTAGATTTGATATATTGCATTGTTGGAACCAACTGATAATTGTACTCAAGACATTTTCTGTACACTCTTACACCAGAGCAATGCAGTGAAATGATAGTGACTGATGAAATGTAATCTGATACCAAAAACCATATAAAGATTTCACTTCCAACCAGGGGTTAAATTGGTCTTGGGACGTCTGGGGTTCAGCTCTGGCACGTACTACACAGTAGGCCTAAATTTTTGCTCAACAGTTACACCTTTCTTGTCCTTCCTTATTCAAACGATGACTAAAATGACTCTAGAAGTATGTGTATAAGTGAGGTTATGTAAGAACTTCATGGGGGTTCCCTTTTTCGTCAATGGGCTACCTTAGTTTAACGTCAATTGATGATTTTGTGGCAGGTTGTCTCCAATTTTTAGTAGCTGTTACATCAAGTTAATTCAAATTAAAGAGTCATGCAAGTTAGCTCGTATTGAGACCCCTAGCGTCAGGACAATTATGGGTTGGGTAGAATGTTGGAGCAACTCAAATTACACCACAGCTAGTTCCTAGTGGATCCACCTGGTGGGGGTCATGGCCTAGGACAGAGGGATAGAGGTGGAGGAACTTCCCATTGGTTGCTGCCAGTCTCTAAGACACCCGTTTTATACACACTGAGTGAGCTGGTGGGTGGAGTATGTTGTGTACTCTTGAGATTGCTCTCACACACATGCACTCATAGCAACCCCTAAACTACACAGTCCTTCAGAAAACAAATCCCAGTTTAACTCCAGCTTCCAACATTCTTTGAATAATGTTGATATGTACATATGGAAGTTATTTAATGTAGAGCAGTGGTCCCCAATATTTTTCGTTTAACGTAAGGCAATATTTTTGAGGACCGACATTTAAGGTGTTACGGATAAAAACAGCAAAATAAAATGATACGACCAACACAAAAACTGTGGTATTTTGTAAATATAATAATAAACATGAATCCACTGTGTAA
>JBBIGC010000036.1:13205340-13222347 GCA_037576955.1 Lepidarchus adonis
TCCATCCATCCATCCATCCATCCATCCATCCATCCATCCATCCATCCATCCATCCATCTATCTATCTATCTATCTATTTATTTATTTATTTATTTGCTTGTTTGTTTGGCCCATTACCTTATTCCAATGATGCCTTAAACCCCTAAACTGAATGGAATTGCATAGTCTGGACATAGTTCCTTACCTTTAGCTCTGAGTAGTCAGTGTTGTACTTTTTAATGAACAGTCTGATTTTGGTTTCATCCTTGGTCCAGTTCCCTCACTCATTTTTAGACCCTTTCTTTAAGAGGAATAAATTGGAAGCCGCTAACTACGTGTACTTACTCAAACTGGCTGTCAATCAACTGCCAAACACCACAGTGGGGATGAATGATTGGCTAACACCCTTTTTTAATGATATGTGATTTACCCCACACTTCCTGTACTGTAACGTGTGTTTTTCACGTTGCGTGGTAAAAGATAGAGTACAGTACTCAAGTAAATATACTTTGTTACTTTGTTACCTCTGAAGATAATTAGCTGCTAATCAAGTTGCACAGTAAATGTGACCAAACATCTCAGTGGGGATCTGTGTTTGTGACTGTGTTTGATTCCCAGTGGCACCAGTAGAGCCAGGTATTCACAGAACATCACCTTTGTTGGCAACAAAGGGAAAACTGAGCAAAGAGAAAAGTGAGGAATGTCACAGAGCTGTAAGGACATCTGTAGTGGGGTTTTTTGGTGGTGGGGAGGGGGTGCGATGTTTTTGACAAGTTCAATATAGGTCAAATATAGATGCATGTGTTTGCACAATCTTTTCTTAATATTTCAGAATCAAAAAGAAAGAATCGATAAGAACGGTCGGAATCAGAATTGAAAAACCTGCTTAATGCATGAAAAATACTTACAAGACTTGGAGCTGACAACCAGTCTCTGATAGCAGCTGACTGGGTGTCCAACTACGTTATATATTTCAATATTCTATATCAAATATTACATGCTGCTCATGACCATCCTCACTCACCTCAATGTGCAATATTCAGTGTAACTGCAATCACTGCTGTTACCATAATTTATCATATTATTTTTACTGCTTTTTCATTAAAAATCACTGAATTTTACCCTGTAGTTTTGGTTACCTGTGTATTTATAGGACCTTTTTATTTTGTGTTTTTCTCTCTAACTTGTATTTTTATTACCTTTTTATATTTATTACCTTTGTATTTTCTTTAGTATAGGATGCGTGTTATTTTATGTCATTGTCTCTATGTTGCAGTCGTTACATAAGCAATTTCCCTCAGGGACAATAAAGTTTTTCTGATTCTAAAGTAGCATCTTTAGTCAGAAACTTAGCATCCAGAAGAGCCACTGAACTTCCAAAGCTGTTCCTTCTGCCAGAATGCAGTTTATTTCCTCCCAAGAAGTTACACTTGATTACTGGCCTGAGTGAACCCCATTGTTTGGTTTCATGTTGCATACTAATGTGTATACAGTCAAATCTGTAATGATGTGCACTGCTGTTCACCCAACAGGGAGGCAGAAGCCAAGCAATCATGGTCTGGTTGGAAACTCCAGAAGGGCCAAAACCCACGCATTTCCATTTCCTATCTCCAGTTTATCAGCATCCCTCGTCTCTGTTATTCCTCAGCTTGGCTGACAGAGGATGAAAGCACAGATAAATGTTTGTGCCTTCCTATTTTTATGGGGCTTAAATAAAGAACATACATTTGTGCAGCACTTTGAGGTTTTTTTTCACGTAGCTCTGTTTTCCATTAAGGGCACCATACAGGTCTGTGATGATAAGAGGACAATGTCAGCGCCCCTGCTGACTAGACCCTAAACCCAGTGCATTAGAAAAGCAAGTTAAAGGAGTGGGTTACATGTAATAGCCCAGTCTCTGTTGGGTAATTAGAGCAGTCCTGCCTGAGGGGGAGGCAGCCCATTTGGACTGATTGTACGCTGTATAATGCACAGAACCTTAGTCTCTTATTACCATCAGCAGGTGCTTTATGGGGAATGTCGAAGCCACGCAGGGGAAATGCTCAGTTAAGTTTTGGGGCAAAGTAAATGAGTAGACAGGCCTTAATGTCAAACAGGCCTCCCGTGAGGCATGTGTGTTTGTTGGGGGGTGGGTGAGGCTCTACTGGGGCTTTTCTGCAGATCATCATTCTCAGGTCAGAGGCTCCATGTCTAATCCCCAGATTCCGCGTGTCTGGACCCTGGACTGTGTCAATCCTCAGTCAGAGATAAAATGCTCCTGTTGGTAGCTTCTAACTATGCTATGGAGACCTAAATTGATGGTGTACAGCACATTTGGTTGATTTTCTTGCTCTAAAACACCTGATTTAACTCTGAAAAATGTTTGTATGTGAGTTTGAAACTATTATTGTCTGGAGGATCCATAAAATGCTTGAAAAAACAGGCGTTCAGTTTGAGGGAAGCAGTGTTTTTGTCTTAAAAACGGCTAAAACTGCCTCCTAAACTGTGTAGACCATTAGAGGAAAGCACCAGTGAATGTGTGTCACAATGTCATTGTTTAATGTTGTATTTTCTGCCTGTTAAATGAGGTGCTAAATTAGAGCCACATATTGTGCGATCAATTCTGTACAGGGCTCCCAATTGAGCAGTGCAGAGAAAATTCGAAAAAGCAAGAATATCTTGAGCAGAGTAGTCAGATTCAAAATTATGGGCTCTGCAGATTTCGTTTTTTAAATGTTTTTTTTCATGTTGTCCCTACATATTATTTCAGATGTCTCAACCTCCTTAAATCAAAGGTCTAAATTAGAGACTTGCTTATTTTTCCACCTTCACACAGAATTAGCTTTTATGCTTCTCTGAAATTTAGTCTGAACGTTGGCCTTCCTCTAAAAACCAGGCTTCGCTATGTTGGTGTTTTGTGTGCTTGATTTTCCTGCACGTGCTGTTAGTAGTACGCTCGGCAAGTCTGAACTCAGCACATTTGATCGCAGCCACATCTCCAGGCTTGGTCTCGAGGGTCTGAAGAGCTGGGAGCGCTTAACTGGGCCACTCTCACTGGGGCTAATTTTACAGGCGCTCGGCCGACAATCGTACAGTAGTAAGTCTCCCTAATGAAGGCTTTCTGCATGACCTGCCACCGCCCAACGCAGAGAGACGTGCTTATCACTGCAATCCTGTAATCGTACGGTCCCATAAAGGAACAGGGGAGCGTTGAGATGGAGTGCAAATGACAACCGGGCCGGCACAAGGTGTTCATTGAGAGAGTTAACAGCCGTTAATCACGGTGCAGCCATAACGAGGTCAGTTTACAGCGAGCGAGCTGGATCCAGCCCCGAACTGCTCTTAATTCTGACCTTCACTGCCGCAGGAGGTAATATTAAATTCGCCCAGGACAGGAAAACACAGGTTGGATCTGTCCCCATCCTGTGATTACGGCTGACCGTTTCAAACGGCACTAAAGAAAATTGGTAGCAGAAAGAAAATGAGAAGGCAGGAGACTTTCAGCGAGGGCACGGAGAGCAGATCCTACACAAAACAACAGTAGTTAACCCGTCCTGCAGAAAATCTCCAAACATAGAAGAGGAAGTGAATAAATAATAAATCCAGTCCTAAAGTGATGGGAACCTAATGGATGTGGCGAATGCTGGGTAAAGTTAAGAGTCAGCAGTCTGTGGCTGGCCAGGGATAGATACCAAACACCGTTTTCTTATTGACAGTGTTTGAATAGAATAGAGGGTGGAAGCAACCACGCAATCAGTCTCCGCCTCCCTGAAGTGCGAAAGCGCCTATTTGGACGTTCCAATTTGCTGCGTCTATGTTCTGTCAACACTCATGTCTTTCAATTGAGTATTAAATCATGTGTTTTTTCTCCATCTCCCTCTCTTCTTCAGTCAGGGGTCATAAACCTGACCGCATGTAGTCTAATGCAGTGATATGCTATTATGCAGGACATTAGGCATTCCCCTAACATTCTCTCACGGAAAACAAGCCATTCACTGCATATAAAATGTATGGATTCCAGGCAGGGGGGCAGCGAGCTACCCTGTCAACTTTTGGCTGCCGTCCGACCAAGGCCGTGGCGCGAAGAGAACAGCCGTGTGCTCCATTCATGAGCTGGAACTGTGGTAGGGCTCACTTCAAGGGGTTGTCAGATTTGAATTACAGCCCCTGAATGCTTGCCTTCAGTAGCCCTGCACATAAATTTGCCCCTACACACCACTCTTACGCCTCTCATTTGTGAGAAAGCACATCAGTAAATCTTACCGTGTTTGTTCTTTCAATAAAGCCACGCAAGTCCTACTCTTTACCAGATACGTTTTGGTGTTTTATTGGTGTTATTGTGAGGGAGAGGTTTTACCGCGCAGTCTTGCCTTGCCAACAAAAGCTGGAGAGGAAAACAGAGAGGAAGAGAAACAGCGATAGCACAGGCACTCCCTTCTGCCCATAATCCCTGCAAGAAAGGAGAGATTCAAACACATTAACCACTACTATTCTGGGCCACTTTGTGCTCTGCTTTGTTTTGTGCAAAAAAAAACCCCAAACCCTCAGTCTGGTAAATGGGCAAAACAATGTTGAGAGCGTCGAGCTTAGTCGGGGTATGAGAGCTTGTATTCACCCGTGGCACATGTACGATTTCTTTTCTCTCCCCTTGTCATGTGCAAATGATTTTGTATGGTAATCTGATCTCTTTTGTGCAGCTTTTGGGAAGAAGGCAATACAAGGGGCCGACTGTTGCAGTCCTTACTGTGATTTTTCATTCTGGCAGTTGTTTCCACATTGACTGATTTTTGGAGACATGGGCACATAAAATATTGGCACAAGTATTTATTTTTCACTTCTGTTTTCTGTAGGAGACACTTGACATAATGCAGAATGTTCAAGACTTTGCCACTGACTCTTAAACAGCGGTGAATAAAGCCCTGGCTGGTGCTTAACTGACCAATCAAAACTTGGTTTGATTGGGTGATAAACTGGTGAATCAAGACAGTGGGACTAGTTCTTCACTTTTACTGAAGACTGGTTATCTAACCCACTGTCACATATCTCGTGCACCTTCCATTCACCTTCTCTTTATTCATTATTACATTATATTGCACATTTACAACAGGCAGCCGTAGCCTAATGGTTCGAGAAGTGGGTTTGGGACCGAAGGGTCGATTCTCAGAACTGGACAGTTAATAATGAGAGAACATCGATGACAGCAGTAGGATTAGCATCAAGTTTGGCGAGCTATAGATGGAGAAATGCATACACCCGGACACACTGCGCAATGTAGCGAGGGCGAGGAAGGAAGTAAGGAAAACTCTTCTGCAGCCTTTCATGGTGAGCTAACAGGGTTTGACTGTGCATGTGGACTGAAGTGCCCTTCTAACCACTCACCATGTACGTCACTCTGGATAAGAGCATCTACCAAATGCTGTAAATTTACATTTATCCATTTGGCTGACGCTTTCGTCTGAAGCGACTTCCAGGTATAAGAAATAGAAATAATTTTTTAAGGATTTCTGAGACGTTAGTTAAGCTGCATGTATTTTTTTTCTATTTTTGATTGCACCTCACCTAGAGTTTCCTTTGTCTTGGTTCTGTGCACATTCGGAGTAATTTCTCAGGAAGCCCTGACAGCTTGGCACAGTTCCCTGCACTTTGTTGCATGGACGTCTCCGCATTACGAAAAACCCATTGGGTTCAGTAATCTGCAAATGATGATAATGATTTCTGCTGCAGACTTGGTAACCGTATACTCTTGTGCTCGTACCGCGTCCTTTGCTTGAATTTCTTCAGCATATTGTTGCGATTACATGTGTGTGGGTTGATGGCATGAAAACAGTAGTCCCATTTTCCCTCTTATCCACTGGAGAACCAGCTCCGCTCAATTTATGGGGGTAAAATTGCCGTTCTAGTTTCTCTCTCAGACATTTTTGAGATGAGGCCGATAATGATTTGATAACTAGTGCCATAGACGGCGGATCTCAGCCAGAGTCTGCCTCCCTGGAGGTGAGTGTTTTCAGCTTTGTAGTAAAATGTTGGTAATTGATTTGCACAGGCACAAGGACACGCAGCTCGGCCAGTTATTCAAAGCTCCGCTTCCGTGCAGTAATTGTTTGCTATTGCAGATTTTATTTCATCTTTTATTTTCATGCCGCAAACAAACTTTTTATGTTGCATAAATAAAAGAGAATGTAGGCCATATGCAGATTCTGGCGCCGTCGTTTGCAGATATGCAGCATATCTCACTCGGCTCCAGAGTTTCGAGTCTTACATGCGGATAAGGCTGCGATTTGATATTTTTGCATGGTATATCACTTTAAATATTTTATCTTACTGTAACCAAGATTGGAGTTTGCCTACAGTAAATATCGCACTTTTCTTGTCAAATGGAGACTTAACTTGGCCTTGTACATCAATCCTGCATGTGAACAGTGCCAGCCAATGGACTTTTCCTTTTACTAATGTCATCTAGGGTTTGTTTTGGCTCATTTTTTCTTGTCTCTCCTGCTAAAGATAAATAAGCATTCAACAGAAGGTTTTGGATGGTAATTGACAGGCCACGCTAAACAAATCCACTTGCCCTCTGTTGGGGCCTCCTCCTCCTTCCATTCCCTGCTCTTCTCTCCACATCTAATCTAACTAATGCTCCCTGTTTGTGCGCTGGAAAGTGAATTGAAAGCAGCCCAACTCAATACCTGATCCATATCACCCCAGCTAGTTGCATGCACATTAGCTGTTTCTCCACAGCTTCTGTAATTGCGTTACAGCACCGAGGCTGTAGCTATTAGGGACTTACACTGTCATGACTGTTGTTAATCGCAGCCTCTCCGTTGGCCCCAAGGCCTAGATTAGGGGACTAAAGGAAAGAGGGAATGAAGGGCGGAAGCCAACGCCCCCCAAAGCCACGGGCTGCGTTGAAAATCATCTTTTGTGAGAGTGGGTTGTGTTATAAGGCTGGTAGATCTTTCTGGGATGCATTCCACTAATCAGGATTTTTCTGTTCACTGCCATTTTTCATTGCTTTCATGATCCACGCCCGACAATGTGTTCAGCTTTTCCTCTATCTCCGTGTTGGTCTTTCTCTATTCTTTCCTCTCTTTCTTCTTCATTTCTGCCTTCATTGTTATCCAGCCCCAGCTATTTATCTTCATTCCACCAGCCAAGAGTATTCTGGAGACCACACCAGGTATATAAGCTCTCCCCTGTCTGCGGCTCATATTCTCCCTCCTTGATAAGAAGTGGGTGCTTATGAAAGGCTGACTCAATTTACTTGGAAAAGGCCTCTGAAATGTAATGTTCCTTCAGAAACACACAACGTCTGAAATACAATTACGAAACATACTGTACATAAGACTTTTGTTTGTTTCTTCCCTTCGGTGTTATTGCCACAGCCCCCGTGACATCTTATGTAGTTGGATATTGCAGAGAAAAGTGTGTTTCTCTGAACTGATAGCGGTGGACTCGGAGAGTAAGCGGATTCCCACTATAATTGCTACATTACTTAGGCTCTATTTTCATTGTTCTCCCTCTGCGTTTTGGTGGGAGGCTAGTGGTTTGGTGTTGGAGAAAAGCTCTGGAATCTTCTTACGTGTTAAAAAATTCACTGCTTTTGCCAAACTGCGGGGAAACGAGGGGATTCGGTTTGTGCAAAATGAAAATTCTTGGATGAAAATGCTAACGATGATGATACCAGACTGGAAAAGCTAGATGGTTCCGTCGCCATCAGTTCTAGCCTCTATTAATGGAGACCTCGGTGTGAATCCAAAGAGCAGCTCTTAAAATTTTTATAACTCCTAACCGGCTGATTTATAATGATGGGCTGCAGCAAGGTTCCACAGTAGCAGAATATCTCTGTCAGTACTGATACAGGATGAAGAGACTTTGAGAACAAAGGCACGTGTGTGTGAGTGTGTGTGTGTGAGAGGTGGGATAAACCATTTATTTTTAGTAGATTACGGCGCCCACTGCAGAAGAAGCAACTAAGTTGTTGTGAAGCAGAAGGAGAGGTGAGAGGGCGTGACTGTGTGGCCCTGACATAACAAACCAAACAAGCGACCCCCGTATGCAAACTCCCCTGTGACCTCTGCGTCTGACCCCTGACCTCCACAAAGTCACTTAAATCATTATCTTCTCGGCCTCTTTTTTCCAAGGTCCCAGAGTGCACCGTCGGCCTACCTGCCAGCTGACGTTCCATGATCAATTACAACAGACAGGGGTATCTGTGTCTGGGAACTTCCCTGGGGGCGGATTTGTCAGGGATTGGGGGGGGTGATCAGATATGCTTGTGAAGCGTAGGGGTGGTCAGTTGTCTCACTCACCCAGACAGAAGGTCGTTTTGTCATTGTCTTTGTCCGTTTCCCATAATTCACCTCCAGAAGGCTTTGGGTTAATGATGAACTGATCTAGCTTGAGTAGAGTTACCACAGTCCAGTTCCAAAGGCAAAGAAGGAGGAAAAAATGTAGTAAAATGTGTAAAAATAAATAAAAAGTGGGTGGAAGAGAAAGTGATGGTTAGGTGATTCACCCAGGCTCTGGCAGATAATCCCTCAGTAGGAGAAAAGAGTAGAATCTATAGGAGAGATCTGCCCAGAGAGACCTTAATCCTCCTGTTCATGCTGATGGTAGCAGTGTCCTCTCTGTCAGGTATGGGAACTGTGGCCAGAAGCCTGCGGCCCCCACCTCTGAGTTCTGTCCACTCACTCAGCTCCCGTTGCCTTCAAAGCAGTGTTTGTTTTCACTGAAGTGCCTGGGCGTCATTAGCCCTGAGTAATCCCATTGAAAGGCCCTTGCCAATCTGCCATCGTTTGGTGGTGTTCAGACATCTCCAAGACAGATCACGTGGGTGCCTAATTAATCACATTACAATTTGTTAAATCTCATCTTGTCATAGTTACACTCCTGCTTGTGATGTATTTTTGTACAGTGCATGTGAAGAAGACTTGCCATAACGTCATTTTGAATTAAAGCAATCACTTTTAGCCTACTTAAGGTCTTTAGATGGGATTGAGGGGCGGCAACCACTTAATGCTGTCGGTACGTTTAGAGATTGTTGTGAAAAATTTAAAAAAGTATATATATTTAATGTCAGCGACCAAATAGAATCTCATAATGTGAAATTCCCTTCTTTTAAAAATGTACATTGAATGTACACAGATCATTCAGAAGCTAGACTACTTTTAGAAAGGTACCAAAGTCAACAAATGTGCAGGCAGGTCTTTTTAAATCACATATTGGTTTTTGCACTTTAATTATAAATATTTTAAAAAGTAAATATACTGCAATGTACCACCAATAACAATGTAACGTATTCCTAGCATTGGCTGTTTCTGAACTATTCAGGTAAGAGAATTCTGAGCGCAAGTGCTTAATGCAGAACACAATTAATTCAACACATTATGTTAAAAATATGTTCCAAAATAAAATCTTCTCCAAAAGAAATATGGCTGTGTCAAATATGACAGATGTATTTTTGACCACAAAGTATAGTAGTAAATATAAGCAATTTCAAATAATGTCAAACCCTGTTAGCTCGCCACCACTGGTCCGGGCCCTACATTTGGCAAGTGGGGGTGGCAAGCTATAGTAACGAATCACCGGGGTCATGGTTACGGTGCTGGCTCCCACTTTTTTGCATGTACGGTAGTAGAATGTAGTTGAACGCCTACTTTACGATAATACTGGACTCCCACAAGAGGCTATATGCTACATTTTTTGCTGACATTTGCCTGTCATATACAATAGTAGTTGAACGCCTAGTAAATGCTTTACGATAATATTGGACTCCCATAAGAGACACTGGTGTTAGCTATTTGCTTGCTGCTACCTCATGGCACTAGCATGTTGCCGGCTGTTAATAAAGCCTTCGCAGTATCATTACATGCATGAATTAATAATGAGAGAGCATCGCTGGCGATGACAGCAGTAGCATCAAATTTGGCGAGCTATAGATGGAGAAATGCATACACCCGGACACGTTGCGCAATGTAGCGATGGCGAGAAAGAAAGGAAGGAAAACTGTTCTGCAGCTTTTCATGGTGAGCTAACAGGGTTTGACTGTGCATATATTTTTTTACTGAATTGTTGCACTGAAACACATAAACTGTTTTGAATTTATAATGTAATTTCTCCCGTATTAGGTATTGTCCACCTTTCCTCCTGCTCGTTTTGCTTCTACACAGCCAAATAACAACTGTTTCGAAAACCACCATGTGCCATGTACACCTTTCTCAAGCATTGATTTAGTGATGAGATACTCTTAGGCAAACAGTTTCATTTCCCTGTTGCTGTCCTCCCACCCTAATAATGTGAGGCAGCGAATGGAGGGGGAGGAAAGTGTACAGCTCTGCTCTGACCCACGTTCCAGACTTGTAATTAACTGACTGAATACACTCGGGGGTTTTGTCTAGGAGGGTGGGAAGAACTGGGAAACCTCATCGCTGTAATTCCTTGATTACGACATCCGAGAAATTGGTTATAACATTAGCTATTGAGCTCTGCCTTCAGCATCTGTTAGCTTATGACCGGTAGCCTTGCTAGCATCCCGCTTTGCTAGCTGAGGGAATCTGTGTAGCGTTAATGTGGTTGTGGCTATAGTTGTGTCTGAATGAGGTTACTGGACTTGCTGCTGAGGATTTGTTTTTTAATAATAGAGTATTTATCTTCTACTTTCTATCTACAGCTAAAGACGAAAGAGAATAAGTAAGAAGCTGGTTGCCAGAGAGCTTTGAATTCTCCACAATGGCTGCTTTTGTCTTGCTTGTGATAACATAATTGGGCCCCAGGTACCAGCCTTCCAAGCAGGAATTGGTTTTCACTGCGTGAGGTATAGCGAGATTTAATTCGCCATGTAACAGAGCAGCAAAGCTTGTGGTTCTTTGCCTTCCATTGCTCAGCCTACGGAAATGCAGCCCTCTAAACAAGAAGTGAGAATAAACAGCCCTGTTTTCCCACCACCCAGAGACATGCATCTCTTAAAAAACATTAAGCTCCATTCCAGCGCTGTGTTTTCTGTTGTTTGTATCATTTGCCTGGTTTCCATTACATATAACTCTGCCCACAGTCCACTCTGGGGAGGCTGACATACAATACGCCACCACAAAAGTCACTCTGCAATCAAGGTCTGTTTACCAGCTCCAGGTCAAGATGCACTTGATGTCATTTCCCCTCTGCGTCTGACTCAGAGGCTCGCTGTTTTGTATGTGTTTTTTTGGGCGTAGTACATACACAAACTCTCTCTCATGCCCTGATACAGCCCAGTCGAGGAAGAAGTCAGGTTAGGAGGATAACTGGCTGCATAAATCCAGCCTCCCCAAAGGTCAGGAGAAGTTATCTCTGAAACCCCCAACCTACGCACACATACTCCTGCAAATAAGAGAGAAACAAGAGAGCCCTTCATCATCCTTTAATGCCCAGTGGCCCCTTCTCCCCTCCGCCCCATTACATTTCTCTCCTGTTTGTTCTTCCATTCCAAATATTGTTTCATCACTTTGAAGAAAAACAGCAAACAGCCATGAGGGCGGCCATTTAGGAGCGGCCCGGCCTGGCCAGCCCAGCGGGCTCCTCGGTTTACAGAGCGGGGCTCACACACAGTCCTGAATCAGGCCTTTGATGGGAACTGTCCCTGACATATACAATGTGCCCTTTCACAGCCCTCGCTCACTTCTAATTAACTTGCTGAAAACCCTTTCCACCCGCAATATTTATTTTTTGACGCTGTCTTCTCCTGCCGCTTGAAAGACTCTAGAACTGGAAGGATACGGAGCGAAGGAAAGAGCACCTCTGTAACCGAATAACGCACTGAGAGAGGAGAAAGAGAGATGACACAGCAGCTATCTGACGCTAGTGAGCTGACTCTAAGTCGTCGAAATTCTTGTCTTTCTAAAATAGAGCAAACAGCTCTTGTGGGTGTAACCAAAAGCTAAAAACACAAAATGGTGCCTCCAGAGCCCGTCAGCTGTAGCCGTCCCAAGAAACCCACTATGTCGTAAAGTAATTGTGGGAAGACTCATGGAGTATTTATACAGCATTGCTGGGAACAAATGAGAGACAAATGGCAAGCGCTTGAGAGTCTACTCATAAAACTAGCCCAGTAGTAGACATAGCATTTAGTGTGTATCATTGTAGTCACATGAAATACACAAAAACCACAGTGAGTCAGATTCATTCGACTCTCTTCCTTCCACTCCCACTGCTTCATGTTGTAATTTACTACCAAGCTTTTGCCCTTTTCTCGTCTTGTTTTTCAACAGATAAGGTTTGTTAACTTTAGTTAAGCTCTAGCATGGCCACAGACCACAGAAAAGCGTTATTGATGCTTTGTGCAGAGGCCTTGGAAAATGTATGGTTCTACACCTCTGCATGACCCTGTAGTCGTCGTCCCCTGCTCCACACTCCACTGGGCCGTCAGCCTTAATTAGCACCAGCCATTTACCTATCTGCCTGCGCTGGGGCTGCGCTAGTGCACTAACGTTTACTTGCTCTGACACAGTTTGAGTCTATACTCTAGGTTGGTTAATGTGCTTCGCCAGGTCCTTTTTGCTGGGCCTGTCCACAAGGATATCGTTACCGTAGTAGATTGCGTTCACAGCGCTTTACTAAAACAGCCCCGTACTTGACCCGCTTGTATGACCGTCTGTGTTCCTACAACACAAAGAAGTCTGTATTGTGAATGAAGGTCTTTGTCAGTACATTTTCTTATCTTTGACTTGGAATGAGATATGACCTCATTAGGTTGATGTGCTGTGACACGTTACCAAAACATTGTTTCATCATCGGTCACGACGTAAAGTGCTTGATGAAAACCAGGCTAAAGACCAAGGCCAAAAACACTCGAAAAAGAGGACCACTGTTTTTAAAAAGCCAAAAAAACAGGATTCGGGTTTAGGAGAATACATCCCTGGAGATTTAACTCAATTAGTTTTCACTGATTAACTTCTCTGCCCTGCCACTTCCTCTTCTGCGTTACCTAGATGTCTGCACCAGCTCTGGATAATGTGTCCAGACTGATTATAGTTGACAAAGCTTCAGTTCCCTCCTACTCCGCTTCATCTACCGCAGGTTTTTAAGGACAGATTGAGAAGAAGCAGATTCAGACTGGATATAACTTCTTTGTCTATTAATGCCAAAGCCAAGGTGGTAGTTGTCCTGGGGGGAAGGACATTTGAGGGTGTTGGCGAGAGCCATATTGCTTTGGGGGTAAAATGTCCCTCGTTGGGCACCGTGCCCTCAGGAAAGCAACGTTTTGCTCTTGGTAACATTCATGAAAGCCTCGTCAAGGGCAGGCAGACACTGAAATTTCGAACCTACAGCATCATAGCTGGGAGCGTGAGCTGGATTCTTGAACTTAATCAGAGCTGATATTTGAACTACGTTCTTCTTTCAGTGGTTTTTCAACAGTTTTGAAAAAGATACTTGAGGCGAGAAAGGAAGCACCCTGTTCTTCTGAAACTGCAAATCTAATAAAAGTCAAAAAAGAAAATCCAACTACAGTAGCTTCAGACCTTCTCATTTCTTCCTCAGATTACACAGCATCCTTTGTCAGTTTCAGGCATAGGGAACTTCCAGCTCAAAATAACCAGCCTTTTAATAGTTCCCCTCCATG
This sequence comes from Lepidarchus adonis, assembly GCA_037576955.1. NCBI lineage: Eukaryota > Metazoa > Chordata > Actinopteri > Characiformes > Lepidarchidae > Lepidarchus > Lepidarchus adonis. The sequence continues at coordinate 13,218,887 of JBBIGC010000036.1, forward strand.
TTTCCACACGACTTCTTGAGCATGAGAACTGTAAGCGTCAGTACTTAACCTCCTATAAGTTTTCTTCCTTTGGCTGAACTCATCACCCTCATCTGCATGGAGAACTTTAGAAGAGTGGTCAGTTCCAAGAACAGCTGCTCTGAATGATTGAACAGGGAGAGGAAACAAAAAGCAGACTCACCACGACTCCTGCAAGACCTGAATCCCACCCTCCCTCCTGTCAGTCAAAGTAGAAATGACCTGAGAAGGGGGCGGAGTTTTGTGGTTGCCCTGAGCATTCAGGGTCAGAGATCAGCCCATTGTCTACGAAGTGAGGCCACCGCACTGCGTCATGCATCTACCTGCTGTGAGGAGGCTCTGGGGAGCTCATATATTTATTCATGCCATTGTTCTAACATGGCATGATATACATACGGTGGATACCCATTGTAACAATGCTGCTATCCAGATTCTTTCCTTCTCCTAAATCATTGCCACAAAAATAATCACGTGTGTGTCTCCTATGTGGGCACGAACACATGAAAGCTCCCTTGCCAGTCCATCTCAACTCAGCGGGCTCCGTGTGAGAAAATCAAGGGCATCATTTGAAGCTGATCAGGTCTGAACTCTCTCCAGCTGTTGCGGCAGCTTTGGCCCCTTTGGTGGTGGTCTTATATTCAAGTCCCTCTGAATGGAGGGGTCTGCTTTGATAATTCGACCTGTTTACCACCCAGCACCTCTGGGGCAGAGCCGCTTTGATCAGCCGCAAATGAACTGACCAGTAAGGGAAATATTCAACGTCTGTGATCTCAGCTGGCGTCGCTCGCCGCTGCTCGGGGATCTTCTTTTACAGACCTGTTTCATCTTGAATAAATGTTTGCCGGTTTGCCGTCCGAGTAAATCTTTCACTTACTCGCGAAAAAGTTAACTTTTTCCCGCGAATAAATTGAGCGTAGCTTATTTATGCTAATCGTATGGATATGGAGGTCTCATGCAAATGAGAGAGCGAGAGGGAAGGTTATTAATTTGTGGCGGCATTCCTTTCGCCAAGAGTATTCTTTTCCAGGAGCCTCTTGGGAGTGCCGTCCGAGAGTCCGTAAGTCACCATTGTTTGACCCCTTTCTTAAGCTATGATCTCGTGGATTTATGATCCTCCTCCTCAGCGCACTGCTCTCTGCTCCTGCTTTCATAATACCTTATTGTTTTCATAATCCTAGTGTTGTCGGTGGATGCTCCCCTGCAGAGGTTATTCCAGGCATGTGTAATGTACAGATTGTGGGACAGTCTCCACTGTAACACTGTGGCACTGTGCGACCCCTATCAGGACCCCTTCAACAACACTACACTGATTAATAGCGTTCCACCGCTGTGCCATTCATCATCTTTAAAATGAAGATGGAAAAAAGGAGAGGAGAGGAAGAAACGCCTGGGAAAAACGGGCAGAAAAAGTGCTTACTCCAGGTCTTTTAAATCACCATCTCCTTCTCCTTCCTGTCCTCGTTGCGGTATCTCAACACTGCTTTTCTTCTCCTGCTATTCCCAGTATCTCGTTTTGCCAGGGTTGTATGCATACTGGGCTGGAATGAGGACTGGCAGAAGGGTCCTCAAGATCAGCTAGTAGCTACGGCTCTTTATGAAACATCTCATTTATTCTAATAAGACTAGGTTCACGTGCAGTGATCAGGAAATCCAGTGGCTCGTTTGGACAAATCTCAATTTATGCCTCTAATCTGTTTTTCACTGCTTATTGCCCGTTTCCAGGGTCGTTATGTGTTGGCCAGCTTGCATCAGCAGTAGGAGAGAAGTGATTATGGCTTCCATCTCTTCAAGGAGAGAAGATAAGAATGAAGAACGATCACCTAAGCGTTGATGAGCGAAGCCTAAAAACGTTGCGCGGCTCCAGAACATTCGTTAGCACCCTGCCATCGCGCTAGTGGGGCACTGTAGATAAAGGTAATGAAATGAAAATGTTTAGCTGGTCGTATATTTCGGGAAAATGCGGATCATTAACTGAGGCTCAGAAATGACCAGGAAGCAAGCGATTGGATTAAGAATGGACGAGATGCACTTGGGACGATTCATGTGCTCAATATGTCAAAAGCTTGGGCACATTGGGCCCCGGAGTTGCCGGCTATGTGCTTGGCTCCTGTTTTGGATCTCCTCTGCGGTGATGCTTCCCTGAACTCTATCAGCCCAGTGTGTGCTCTGGCATGCCATCCCAAACGTGCCCCCCCCCCCCCCGTCCCGTCTGCTTCCTTCAGTCCATGCCTGAGCCACCGCAGGGGCAGACTGCGAACCTCCGGGGCAGCTGGCCTGCCTGATGGGTCCAATTCATCAAGCCGAAGAGGGAGGAGGGCCTGAGGGGCCCCCTTAGCTGGGGCCTGCTGTTGACTTTATTGTGATAGTTATTAAATAAACCCTGATGACAGGGCAGTGATAAGAATGCTTTCAACTCGCGCCGCAGGGAGGTGCGTTCCAGACCAAGGGCCTGGCCACGCAGGTAACGATACAGGAGGATGAGAGAAAGAAGCAGACTAAGAAAAGCAAGAGAGAAGAAAAGAGACATTTTACCCAAAGAGTGAGCGAGCGAGAAAGGAAGAGAGCGTTTCCCAGTTACCCGAAAGAGCGATGATTTGCCCCGGGGCCGGGGTGAATGGTGGAACGCCCCCTGCGGTGCAGCAGCGCAGTGTCCAACCCTCAGCACACACAAGCTTTCATTCCCTCAGCAGGAGAGGGGGCAGCTATGAGGGGACCGCGGGGCCAGAAGAGTGCCGAGGTATTAACCAACAGCCAACAGTTGGCATGCGAAAATCGGTTCAGGCCTCCCCGCTGCTGCACACAAACTCGGCAGCATTGTGAGCAGCCTCCAGTCCCACAATCCTCGGCTTTCTGCGGGCCAACTCATCCTGGGGCCTCGTCCCCAGCTGCTGAGAGGAACAGTGGGCCCGAGTGGAGACCCCTGGGGTAAATGAATACGCTGCTGTGAAGACGCTGGACTAGATCATACTCTAGTATTGAACAGAATGTTACTCAGTCCATTTTTTTAGACTGTGTTTCTCTCCAGGGCTGACGTTCTAGTACCATATATCTTTCAACAGTAGTCCCAGCATTTATTCAAGAAATTATTCGGACGTTTAATAGAGACGTATTTGTTGGACACGGGCTATAATTCTCCTCACAGACGGAATGGTGATGGTATTTACAGCCACAAAATGTCCTGCAGCTTCAAAGATAAAACATCACGACTAAAATCTTCCATCTGTCTGTTCGGTGGTGATACTTGTCTGTGATTGGCTGTTATTGTGGGAGTGGTTTAGCAGCAAATACAGATTAAAGTTTAAACAGAGCCGCTTAATATCCGTCAATAATCCGATATCGCGACAGAAATGAGTAATTACACACGTTTTACTCATATAACTGTCTTCAGAAATCAGAGGTTTGTTTTAAGCCGTTTCACACCTTTTAGGGAATAAATTCTGTTA